>JAUMJL010000567.1:1802500-2033846 GCA_033558185.1 Dromococcyx pavoninus
GAGCTTTACTCTTTTACCTGTATTTTCTCAGCTATCAGTCACCAGGTCAGTCCTGACTGCCACCTAATTATTCTTCCTTCAATAACTTCTACTGATATCTCTGGGTCTCTGTTGCTCAGAGAGGACCCACTTCCAGCCCAGGTGCTTGGCCACTGTATTCTTGTGCCTCCACTACTCATAGCATCTATTTTTTCAGCTAGGTGTGAAAGCCAAGACTTCAAACCTTCTTGCACCAGCACAGGGAAATACTAATTGGGTCCTTCAACCCACAAAGCACAGGGAAGTTAAATTCTGATTTACCCTGGGTTCATTAGTTAGACCAAGAATTAAGCAAGAGAAAACCATTTGGTTTTAATATATAAATTTCCACAATCTTCAGTGCTTTCAGCAAACATTAGTTAAATAAGAGACACCCATTAAGAGCTCCTCAGTGACATCCAAGGCTATTTGAGCTCATGCAGAACATGGGCCCTGGCATGGTTTCATTTGCTTGGTAACCATAACCCTGTTCTTCAAAATAACTCCCACAACACCCCTCTTCTCCTTGCTTTTCCATCCAAAATGAGTTCCAGTGCAAATGAGGCACCTGGGAAGTATCAATACCCACAAAGAAACCAAGAACATCTTTTCCTTGCTCTCCAAGTAATAAAAAGGAAAAATAAACACCTCTCACATTGAAAACCCACTGGATTTATTTATGCTTCAGGCTCCAGAAAGGCTAATGAACTTTTTTTTTTAAAGACCACCTCTAATTATGTACCACCCAAAAAAGATCAATTTCAGATGCAGATAACAACATTTGGATGTCTAATTAATTGGTGAGGCTCACAAATCAAGTAGATGTCAAAGTGCTGTCTGACTCCTAATTTTGTGCATGTAGAGACACACAAAAATATGGACTTTTAGGTTTTGTTTCATTTTTAACATAGTCCTGATATGCAAAAAAAAAACCCCTCAAAACCATAGCATCCCCCACGTGTTACACATTTAAGACTCTGGACTGCATCACTGGCTACAACTGCCTGAAAGGAGGCTGTGGTGAGGTGGGTGGGGGTCTCTTCTTGCACGTGACAGATGATGGGATGAGAGGAAAAGGCCTCAAGTTGTGCCAGGGGAGGTTCAGATTAGACATTAGAAAAAAAATAGTAGTGGACAGGTACAGTTGGACTTGATCTCAGAGGTCTTTTCCAACCAGATGTTTCTATTCTATGATTCTGTGGTTGGGGAATAACACAGAGATTACAGGCCAAGGCTTGCACTCCAACTCTCTGCAACCAGAGCTCTCACCAAGGACATGTATCCTCTGTGGTAAAGCAATGCTTAATTCAAAATAAAAACCAAAGTTAAGCTCATGGATTTGATCAAGATTTATGAGTTCTCAGTACAATCCTCCTTGAAGATGCCTGCGTGCCCTCACGGGCCGTATATCCTGGTAGGTGTCCAGCGGGTCACGCCACGGTGACCTGTGTCACATGGTCTGTTATATGGTGCCCAGACAGCGAGGCTGAGAGTGAGGAAGAGGATGGGAGGAAGAAACTGGCAGGCACAGAGGCTGGAAGCAGCAAAGGTATCAGGAAATCCCATTCTTCATGCCCAAAACATCTGCAAAACAGGGAGCCACTGATAAGCAGGAACCACCCCACTCGTAGCCCCAAGCTTGGCCTTTCATGCGGATTCCAGGGAATGAAGTCATAAATTGACTTTCCATAAGTGGAAGGGACACCCTGGTAATGCCCTGCCACCACAACAGCCCTGAGCCCAGCATTCCACAGCCTGAGACATCAGGTAGTGGCAAGGAGGACACAGTGGGTCTGGGAATGATGGACAAAGCAGCAGATGGAAGCCTTGCGGCCACAGGAACCCTGCGGGAGGGCTCGGAATCGTAATGCACCACGTCTAATTACACCGGAGACCAGAATCAATCACTCAGCCCCTCAAAGCCCCTCTCTGCTCCAACCCCACCCCAACCAGAAGTGAAGGTAGGTCCTACACAGTAGTGGTTATCTTAATTCTTCAGGGTTTGTGCAGACCAGAGCAGAATCTCCTCGAATTTGCTGGCCCATTCGCAGCACCACATTGCCATCTGCTGTCCCTCACCTTCCCTGCCAGCCAGGTGAAATACAGCAGCACAGCCCAAACGCAGCTGCTCAACAGGCAAACAGGGCCATGAGCCATCATTTATTTAAATGGATTTTAACATTTTAATTAACTATTTAAGAAATAAGGCATGAGCTTGTGAGGACGCAGCCAGACGAAGTGTCACGAAGGAAAAGCAGTGCACGACAGCAACACGAATATTAAATCTTGTCACATTAGGATCACAAAATGCAGGGGTGCATCACCTCAAAACCAGCTTTTTATACTCCAGGAATTCAGTCATTCAAGAATAAAATACGCCTTTTCAGCCAGTAATGTCTTGGTTTTATCATCCAAACATACAAGAGTATTTTTCAAAGACACACCCAAGCTGGTTGCAGCAGGTTTTACCTTCTGCTTAGATCCTGCATGCAGGCAGACAACACCACCTCAGCTGCCTCCTTTTGCAAACAACCACCTTTGTGGCTTGACCAAGGTCCTGCTATTTATTTTTCTGGAAAAAACTTGCAGAAAGGGCTCTATTAAACACAGGTTTAAGGGGTAGCTTTGGGACAAGGCTAACCAGATTCAGGAAATGAACTCTGGGTCTCAATTATGGTGGAAAATTGGAAGAATATTCTTTTCCAGAAAGTTACCTGGGCATGAAAAGTGAGAGAACAAAGCTAGCAAAGGGGGCTCCTTCCTCAGCAGCCAGGAACACCAACAGGGACCCAGAAAGAACAAGGCATGAGGCTGTTCCTTACCAATCCTGACTTGCCTAACGTGCATGCCGACTACGTATACATTAATCCTTTTTGCAGCTTGCAGCGCAAGCTCAGGGGGAAGCAAACAGATGGACAACGACTTCTCATTGAAGAGACTTGGATCAGCAACTTAGAAATTCAGACTTACACAGGAAAAGCAAGTTAGTCATCCAAACAAATAGATATGCCCTGGGGAGAAGAAAAATCTGGATAGCAATAGAACTAATATAAAACCTTGAGAAAAATAAAGCCTGAGTACGCAGAAGATAAACTGATACAGAGTGAATACAAAAAGAGTCGAGGCAACAAAAAACAGGCACACACAACACTGCCAAATTCTTATTTCTTGTGTGACTGCATTTATAACACAAAGAAAGAACGAGGGAGATATTGATAGCACTGAGTATAATCCCCTTTGTAACCCAAACACCAGCCTGTACGTTTGCTCACACACTCGTGTTTCCTGGCCCCAAGCGTTGCAGAGGAAGACTGAGGATGGCAATTCATAGAATCATAGAATCACCCAAGTTGGAAGGGACCCAGAAGGATCATCCAGTCCAACTCCTGTCCCTGCACAGGACACTCCCAACACTCACCCCGTGTCACTGAGGGCATTGGCCAAATGCTTCTGGAATGCTGGCAGAGTGGGTGCTGTGATGCTTCCCTGGGGAGCTGTTCCAGGGCTCCTCCACCTGCTGGGGGAAGAACCTCTTCCTCATGTCCAATGTAACCCTCCCCTGGCACATCTTCTGCCATTCCCTCAGGTCCTGTCCCAGGGCACCAGAGAGCAGAACTCAGCCCCTCCCTCCCCTGTGAGAAGGCACAAACAGCTCTGAGATCCCCTCTCAGTCTCCTCTTCTCCAGCTGAACAGACCCAGTGCCTTCAGCCTCTCCTCACACACTTCCCCTCCAGACCCTTCCCCAGCCTTGTGCCCTCCTCTGGACACTCTCCAGTAGTTTGATGTCCTTTTTACCCTGTGGTGCCCAAACTGCCCCCAGAGCTCGAGGTGGGGCCTCCCCAGTGCAGAGCAGAGCGGGACAATCCCCTCCCTCTCCCGGCTGGTGATGCCCTGCTGGATGCTCCCCGGGACACAGTTGCCCTCTTGGCTACCAGGGCTCACTATCAAGTTCCCAGATGTGCCCAGCTGTGCATGCACTGACCCCTTCCAGCACACCTGCAAGCAGCCGGTACAGCACCCCAGCACCACAAAACCCACACCCATCGTGCCTGCCCAGCAGCACCTATGGACTGGCATTGCAGAGTGATCTTGGCACATCCCACGAGTTTCAGGTCACCCAGCAGCACACGTGTGATGGGCCCAGTGCTTGCTACTCCCTCCATGGGTACTGTACTGTGCACAGTCCCCTCCTGTGCACCAGCAGCTGGATGTGAAAGGATGTCCAGGACACATTAGGATTCAAGAGTTAAGATGTATAATTGTATTTCTATTATAATTAATTATATTATATATTATAGCTATATTTACATTATAATTATATTTATCATTATAGGGGGGGAAGGTCATAGAGCAGGATCTTTTAGGCAATTAATATCTTTTCTGGAGCTGTTTCTCTTACAATATCCTAGAGGAAGCAGCCTTGCCAAGGCAGAAGATGGTCTGAATGATCTAATCATCTCTCATGTCAGGGCTGTGTCATTACCTTCAGTTTGCATTACAGATTACACGTAATACACGGTGTCTAGAAATAGCATATGCACAGCAGGTTATTCTCCTGGACCCTGTTGCTCTGCACCTGTCCAGAAATTGTTTGCCAGATCCACAGATGCAAATTCCAGTAAGTCAGAGGCTATCGTCTTGTTCAGCAAGAGGACACAGGGATAAAGAGCTGAGATATTGCTGGTATTTACCCTTCACAAAAGGCTAGAGGGGAAAAAGAATAGAAAAAGGGAAAAAACTAGTCACAAGAGTATTAAGTATTCTCTCCAGGAGCGTGTCAGACATCTGGATTACACTTGGCAGTGAAAGACAGTTACAATAGTCTCTGCCCTGTTTCCACCTACTTGGTAAATTAACAAGGATGAGCTACTTATTACTCTGGCTGCTATTTCCCACTTCTCCATGCAGCTACAGCATCAGCACAGCAAACAGGCTTTGCCTGGGAAACAAACCCAAGGAGAGGCCCAAAATCCACATTGGCATCATTCGATTAAAGCAAGAGAGATCCAAAGGCTTCCACTTCAGGTATTGCCAGGAGGAAGCTGACAGTATTATTAAAACCAATTTAATGGTTTGGGAAGTGTCATCAATATTCAGTGCCTCAAAGAAAGTATCAGTCAAAATGTGTACTGTTTAAAAATACAAGCCACAGTTTGTTTTGATCAGACTGGACTTGAGCCTTTCTCTTAGATCCTCTACAGTTGGTGTCACAGTTTAGCCCCAGCCCAGCCAATTTTGGCAGCTAAAAGCGAGCAGCTGGGTTCCCAAATCCTTGTCCCCATCCCTGTGGAAAGGAAAATGAGAGGAAAAAGACTGGCAGGTTGGAAAATAAAAACACAGTTTTATAATAATTATGAAAATAATAAGAAAGTAATAAATAAGTACAAATATATGAAATCAAGCCCCCACCCCTCGATGACCATGGGTCACCACAACTGCTGCAGAGCAGACACGAGGGAACGTGTCCACAGCCAGGAGGGAGCTGGGCTCAGGAACTGGATTCAGGAATGCACAGATCCAGGATCAAAGAGACAGACAAGGTCCTCACTGGCCATCACACAGGAGAGAGAGGCTCTAGTGATCCCTCAATTTTATAACAAGTACAGTGTATATGGGATGGAATCCTCTCTTGGTCAGCTTGGGGTCACCTGTCCTGTCCACCCCTCCCTGCAGGTCCAGCCTTTTTTCACCAGCTCAAGGATGGCCCTGATTACAAGAGAAATAAATATAAACATTGGCCTTTCTGCATCCCAGTGCCTCACGTTATCACTTCTAGAGAGAACGCTGTCTGAAAAACCATGCCATTATCTTTCAGTAAATGGAGTTGCTTAGATAAGACTTAGCTGAAGAGAGAAATTGATCCTACTTTAATTCAAAGCACAACAGCTGGCTACCTAAGGATTGCAGGTACTTGCACAGCAGAAACCAACAGAGAGGAAGGTTGCACAGGAAAGGGAACCCCACGCTTTTGTCCTGAACACGGGCAGAATGGTTCTGACATTTCCACCTGCCTCCCTTAGCACTTGATTTCCTCCTGAGGCCATGAAGCTGTGCTGGAGTGGAGATCACAGGAGCAGGGATATCAGAAAATAGCCAAGGAATAAAAGCACCCAAACTTTAGATATATTTCAGTTCTGAAATCGCTTCCAGCCCAAGCATCATGACTGGATACCAGATATTTTGTGGTTCAAGCACATGTTTCAATACAGTTATTAAACCTATCTTAAAGAAATTGACTTTAAATATGTGAATGATTTGAAGTTTTCTCATCAGCAATATTTTTTAAAAAAAACCAACCAACCACCTCACCTATTTCATACACTTATCAAGAAGCTGTGGCACTCGGTGACAGCCCTGAGCTCACTGAAAGCCACCAGTTACAGAACAGAGCAGTCCAAAGGTAGTTTGCTCACCATCTGTACTTGTTCACCTTTCAGTTATATTTAACCCACTGCAGAGAGGAAGGAACCTCCAATTACAGCTGTGTTGGCCACGACAAAACTGTCAGGGAATAACAGTTGCTCACTCATTCCCTCAAGTCATAGAATCATAGAATCTTCCCGTTGGAAAAGACCTTTGAGATCGAGTCCAATCACACAAGTCATCGTTGAAGGTAAAAGTTAAGTAACACATGCACCAACCCCCTTCTCCCCATTTATTATCCAGGAGAAGCAGAACTAATTAAATATCAGCCTCAAACAGCCAATTCTTTCAGCATGAGGGAGATAGTGAAAAAACACATTCCCCCAGCAGCTTCCCATGCGGTACCAGAAGAACTAAGCTAGAAACCCACCAGCCTGAGGACATTTGCTCCTCCAATTTACATTTTAATGGGAGAGTACAGGACTTACTGCTAAGTGCCAGGAGCTGACAGAGCTGTGCACATTCTGAGGGTCTAATAAAGCACTGACCCATATTTTTCACATTTTATGGGACAGTGGGGAAAACTGCTGAAAGAGCTCATTTGCAGCTATGTTGATTACACTTTCTATAGGGAAGCAGAAGAACATTTTACAAAGAGCTACCTGCAGCTGCATTTGTGGGACAGTTCAACCTACTGTTTAGGTCAGGTAATTGCATGCTGGAAGGATCCTGGGTTCTCAAGACTGCTAGACCACTGGGCTCTGCAGTGGTTGTGCTCAGACTTTGACTTCTCTGGGCCATTCAGGCCACTTACAAGAACTAGAAAAGCAGCAGAGTTTTACTGGGTGAAAAAAAAAAAGGCATTTGAGTTAAGCTTTCTCACATAATTAGTTCCTACCAAGCAACTGTAACAAACTGCAGAGCACTTCATAAAAAGTTCTCATCTGTGGCATCCATTCTCTGATCTAGCCCCAACACTGACTGCAGTTATTGGATAGGTGTTTCTTCTCCTCTTATCACAGCAGGGAAAGAGACAGAGCTGAAGGGAGCCCTGTGCTGCCATTCTGCTCATCAGCTTTCAAAAGCAGAGCAGCTCTGCAATTCGAGAAACATCAGCTTTCATCACACACAGAGCCCTTCAACCTTCAATCCACGTCTTGTGGCAGAGGAGAGGGGCTGAAGATGGCACTGATACCTGTGAAATAGGCAGGAAAATGAGCTATGGAACAGCAAGAGTTGCTTAATTTAAAGATAATGCTTCAGCAGAGAGGAAAAGGGCTGGTGGAAGGTCAGGTTTGTCCTCTCTTCCATGCAGCATGTGGCTCCACCAGAGCTCAGCAGCCAAACTGGCCCTGCAGAGACCTTCCAAAGCTCTAGAAACAATCCCCTGAGAGGTGCTCTGTGCCATGGCTCATGTCCATTGTGGTTAGTTCAGGTACCTCCTGAGCAAGGCAGCACCTGGGACACCAGGCTTCTCAGCTTCCTTCACCACTCACTTTCCAGTTCTGCCCAGGTCCCTCTTAAAGCTGGCAGTCACTCTGAACATCTGTGTGGTCTAAATACTGAACACTGTTCCACTGGAAGTGGATGAATCCCTGGCTAATTTATTGTTACATTTTGAGGATCTTGAGAGAGAGGAAAACAAGCAGCACCTTGGCTGTTGTCACTGATGCCAGAGGAAACTCTGGGAGTGGCCACTGTGAACTAAGTTTCAGTAATACTATTTTCCAGGAGCTGTGTTCTTAACGTGCCACAGAGACACTGAAAGCTTTAAGATTACTTATCAGGCTTAAAAAGATTTTTTATTTTGGTTTTGATACCAAAAAGCTTACCAAGGACTTGAAAATGTTTCTTCCATTCTCAAGACCCCTTGCAGTTTCAGCCACACTTTCCACAGCTCTGAGCTGCTTCACTCACTAGAGAGAAAGTTTTCCAAGCAGGCTGATAACAGTTTTATCCAGCAAGAGATGTTCTCTAGGGTCATAGCTGCTTTGAATCTAAATTATTACAGTTTGTGTTTGTAAAGCTCTCCTCCATAACCCCAATCTTACACCTTTAAAGTCAATTTACTGGCCTGTTATGCTGCTGAATGCTAAAAGGACAAGAGACAAAGTGAAAAAATAGTAATTTATCTCAAAGTGGTGGTATTATCCTGGCATGTTTTCAGCTCTTTAAAAATGAAAGAAACACTGAGACAAATATCTTTACATTGGTGCCCTTTCAATACCAAACTGACAAACAATCACATGGAGATAGCCACATAATTATGAATACCCTACAGCTTAATAAACTGCTATGAAGCAATGAAAGTTTACATAGACAACTAGAAATTTCAGAATAATATTGCACAGAAACCATAAAACACATTATTACTCATTTGAATCACAATCCAACTAAAATAAACCCCAATGCTTGTTTTATGACTTTGCCTTCATAGCAAATCACTTTTCCAGCTCTTTCTCACTGCTTGGTGACTCAGCACAGCAAGATTCTCCACAGATGTAAATTTTACTTACCGAGAGCAGATTCTCCATTAGAGAGCAATAGGCTTAATTTTAATGTATAGAGAGAAAACGTGCAGTGCTAAAGGTGGGCAAGAAGCAACTATGGAGACAGTTTAACAATAAAGTGAGAATAGATGTTTCCTCTGGCAGGAGAATCAGTGTGGCAGTGATTCCCCACTGCCCACAGCTCCTTCTAAGGGGAAAGCAATTGAGTGCTTTGCTGTCTAGAAGACACACATTTACATTGATCTCTTACCAGAAGAGCATAAGGGAAAGCAAAAGCAGCTGTGTCTGGTTATCTCCTCTCCCAGGCATCTACCTGGCTTCCTAAAAGAAACAGAGCAGCACTAAAAGAAACCTCACACACACACAGAACCAAACCAAAAATCTGATTTCAGATGATCCACCTCCCATCAGACACTTAAACTGAAAGTTCCTTGGGGCAGGAATGGGAATCTCACATATTTATATTACCTTGGAGGGGCTGCCAAAAAAATTAACCACCCATTCCACACCACATCCAGACACACAGAAACTGAAAGTAAGTTTTCAAGGTACACCCTACCCTTTCTGTGCCCAGCTGCTGCTCTGCAACTTGAAGTAAGGAAGCAGAGAAAACCCTCATTTTCATTCAAATGGACCCAGGTTTTTCAGCAGTGCTGCTGGGGAAAACCAGCTCGGTTTGCCCTGTAAGAAGGAGCCGCTGAGAGCTTGCTGGGCACAGCACAGGAGCAAAGAGGCAGAGCAAGAATTAGAGCTCTTCTCTGAAACTGTGCCTTGACATGTGAAATATTTCACCAAGCAACACATCTCTGCAAGCTGGTCTGGCTCCAGAACACAGTGCTTTGGGACAATAAACCTTCTCCAAAAAACCTACCTGGAAAAAGAGACAGGGAAAGATAAGGAAATGGAATCACAGCAGATTACTAAAACATTTTGGTCAAGCTGTAACACCACATTAGATGTACTCAGTTGTTACTGCTCCAGCTGGGGAGGGCATTAGGAATTTCCAAGGACCTGCAAGAACCCAGGAATAAACACAATTTGTATGCACTGCTAGAAATGAACGTGAACATATTGCAGCTCTCCAAATCTTAATCTGTAATTTCTTCAGATGATACTGCACTCTTTTCTGTTAATACTCCTACATCAACTTTGTTCCTGTAGATTATTTCTAGCAACACCAAGAACATTAAAACAACTAAGTTATTCCTTGCCACATTTTCCCTGAAGGTGGAACAGGGATTCTGTTCTCAGTTCTGAATTTCCACTTGCTGAGCAGAGCTCACCAGAGCACTCCTTAATTAAATAAATTCATCCCTCCAGTCTTCATTTCCTAACAAACTTTCCTGCATTGCTTTACTGGGACACAACTGCAATCTGAAGGTGTTTAGAAAAAGCACAGCTCAGTTTGCCACGCTCCCTTAAACTCAACAGCACTGTGGCTTGTAACCAAATTCATTAGCACCAGCCCATTGATTCCAAGCAGAACCAAACCACAGGTTCCCCTGGAAGCTCACTGCTCCTGTCATCTGCTTTCTTCCAAAGCAGGTATGTTCAGACCCTCCTGGGGGTATAAATCTCAGTAACTTCATGGAATCCAATCAAACACACGAGTGGAGAACAGCACCCACAATCTTGTTTATGTCCAGAAAATACAAAGATGGCATATTTTAAAAAATACTACATATATTTTTAAAATAAGACATCCCAACTTCCTTTTCCTGTTCACTTCCATCTCCTGCTACATTTGAGCCTTTAGAGCAGAGTTGCTGTTTGTTTCTTGTTTACATGGAAAGTATATTAAATATTAATAACTGCACTGGTCACGTCAGAGGTGATGCTGATAAACCAGTACATGCGACCCAGGACGTGGAACAGCCCCAGAACCCAGAGATACCAAGCAGCCTGCTTATCCCAGCACAGTGCTGGGTGCAGGTATCCACAGCATCATTTTTTTTAAGGAAAGGTAAATACTCTTGGGCAGAGTTCCATAATTAATTTCAAGTCCATTTTCCACAAAAAAGATTTATAGCAAAACAGGATTTCAGCGCTGTGGACCCAGTTGGATGGGGGGGCGTTGTTGGCCAAATACCAGAAGGCTTTTCCATCAAAGTAATTTTGGTCGAGGTTCCAGGCAGAAATCCCTTCCACAGGTATGTAGGTAATGATAAAACATGTCCTTAGCAGAGGAGCCAGTCCAGGCTGCCATTGCAGCCCTCCTGTATCCATTGTGGGGCTCTAGAAAGCAGTGGGATCGTGTCATGTGCACCCCATGTCCTCCCCTAGGATCTGAGTCTGGACCTTTGCACAGCCTGAGTTGTCTCCAGCTGCTCCTATGAACCTGCTCTCTGGGCACCTTGGCAGAGTTCAAGCAGCTCAGAGTCTCCTAATCCAGCTGCCTCCTCCATGGCTTTATTTTATGCAGCGCTTTTGAGAAGGAAGCAGGCTTTCCTGTTTGTACGGTGTCACCAGCTCCTCTTTTCTCTACAGGACCAGGCAATTAATATATGGAGAGAATTAGATGTGAGCAGATTCTTGAGAGACCCTGAATTTTTGCATTGCTTTCTCAGGACGATTCATAGAGGTTATTTATACAAAAGGTGTAAGAAAATTCAGCAGGAGAAGAGAAAATAGCTATTCCATATCCCACCGTTACAGGGGCCTTTTGGGAAGCAGCATGAAGCCACAACAAAAGAATTGAGGGTGTTGTGACAGCAGGAATCCAAAATTATTTTTACAGCTTCTTGGTTTTCCTCAATATTTAAGAGCTGCCAAAGAATTCATAAACTGAGACCTTCAACTTTTACATACTTAAAACTCTGGATTCGAACTACACAGGAACTAACTCTGATTAAGAACAAAATTAAGTACGACCTTTTTGACAAAGCTGGTACATCTCACATTTAAATTGCTGATATTGAAAGAGGGCTGCAAAGCTGATGAGCTGAAGGACCCTTTACATTTACTGGATAGATAGGATCACCCTTTTTGAAACTGCCTTGTTCTAATCTTAAAATTTAATGGCAGTTCTCTGCTGTTAATTTTCTCACTGGACAAAAGAAGTCTCAGGAACTCTTCATCTTGGTGCCGTGTAAAAAGCAGACATTAGGGACAGGAATGTGATTTATGATGGTGTTTAAATATGGTATGGAAAGCACTATGGCAATTTAAGCAAGGAAACCCACCAGAATAGTATCCCAATTCACTCTGTTTTGGGGTCAGACCCAGCCCCATCAAATCACTGGAAAAGCATCCCAGGCTTGTGACTGTCTGAGATAATTAAATCCCATTGAAGGCTGACTGTGGGATTGGAGTTTTATTTCTAAAAAAATAGTGATTGGAACCATTTTGTGTGCCATAGTTAATATGGCAAAGGTGGTGTGAAGTTATTGCAATAAGAGAAGGTGCATTAATAAGGAATTGGATCCAGTCTGTCAACCAGGGATTATTTAATATCATAATTTTATTTTATAAGATTCAGTTCCATTTTGGCAAAACAGCTTTATAAAAACGTGCCCACACACCCACCGAGCCCTCACCATGCCTTAGGACTCCTGTGAGTGCCAAAGCCTGCTCCTGGCTGCCTCCTCCTCCTTCTCCCCACGGCCAAGGGCCAACCCTACAGCATCAGCTGAATTATCAGCAGCTTAGAAACAGCCTAATAGGGTGGGTTATGCATCTCAGTTATATCTGAAGCTTTCAAAAGTATTTTTGCCTAAGGACAATACTTAGGGGATTTTTTTACACTGATCAAATAGCTCTAATACTCTTTTGGACAAACTTTTATACAATTCATGACCAAATCTAAAGCACTAGATAACACTGGTTCCATGATAATACAACTTTAAATCTTTGATTTCAAGACACCTCTCGTGTTTATGTATGATTAAGATCTATAAATCAACTCTGCAAACTTTATCAAAAACAATGGTTATCAGTACTGATCTCCAGAGGAGTTTTGACCATGCAAGGACTGCAGGAGCTGCCCTGATTAAAATTGCAGTCAGAAAATGAGTTTTATTACATGATTTGAATAGGCTAATGACAAACCTGAAGCCTTTAATGTAAAATCCCTTCTCCATGCTGGTGTTTTCTCTTAGCCCCCACTCAGCTGCACAAAGGTCATGCTGCTGCTCGGGGATGCCAGTTAAAACTAACCCAAATATTGCAAATATAAATATTTTTGTTAAATGATCACGAAACCTAGCAACTAAACCCATCTACTAAACTGATGCTCGTGTCTCCTTTTGAAGGTGGAGGGAAAGGCATGATTCTTAGTGACATCTATAGTAGGATCTCAAAAACATCTGGATACAGAAGGAACCCTGTGAAGACGCTGTCATCCTCAGCGCTGACGTAGACCCCATTCCAGTCCCGTGCAACCTCCAGCCACACCTGGTCACCCGCACTCAGCTTCAGGATGGTGAGGAAGGATGCCTGGTCGATCTCCTGCCCGTAGAGTGTCTCACGGGCCTTGGCCACCTTCCTGCTGCGGGCGACAAGGCTGACGCGGGCCGGGCGCCCCCTCACCGTCAGGTGGTAGGCGAAGACGTACGCCCCGGGCACGCTGCAGTTGAATTTCCCAGTGGAAGGGTTGTAATCTTCTTGGTCGTTGTACAAGATCTTGTCAAATCTAATGGGGACGTTGGGAGGAGGGAAGGGCTTGGACAAGCCGGCACTGAACGCTGATCGCGGGAGCTTCGCGCTGTCCCCTCGGGCGCCCTTCGCCCCCCGCGAGCCTTTCTTTCCTGGGGCTCCTCGGCCTCCCTTGCTGCCAGCAATCCCCTTCGGCCCAGAAGGTCCCATCACTCCGGGGGGTCCCAGGTCTCCTTTTTCACCCTTACTTCCCCGCTCGCCCTTCTCTCCCTGTTTTCCACCCAATCCCTGAATTCCCTCAACCCCCATCTCCCCTTTGCTCCCTTTTTCTCCCTTGGTCCCCCCTTCCCCTCTTTCTCCCTTCGCGCCTCTCCCCCCTGGCTCCCCACAATATCCCTTCTCCCCCGTGTCTCCCTTTTCCCCTTTGTCCCCCTGTTCTCCATCCACTCCCGGGTCTCCAGCATCTCCCCTATCTCCTTTGTCTCCTTTGGTCCCATTCTCACAAGTGTCCCCTTTGGACCCCTTTTGTCCCTTCAGTCCAGGGAAGCCGTAGCTGCCCTTATTGCCTTTGACTCCAGCTTCACCTAGAAAAGTGAGGAGAAAATAAAGATCAAAAGTGCTGGATTGCTTTGGAGATAGAGAGGCATCACCAACAGCAAAGGGAAAGGTCAGCACAGCATTCCCAGGTTTCCCAGCCCGTGTTACATACCTTGCAGCCCAGGTTTGCCTGGATAACCGGGGTTTCCACTTGCTCCTCGCTGTCCTTGCTCCCCTTTGCCTCCTAGGACATTTCACCATTAGCACCCTGTTGGTGGTGTCTGCAGCACTGCAGTCACTGCACAGATGAAGACTGGTACCATTTTGCTCACTTCATTAATAAAATAGATACGAGCAATGTGTGTTTTCAAGAAATGCCTTGGCTGAATCTCACAGCACTACCACAGAGACAGCTGCATCCAACCCGAATATTGGATTCCTGACTCTAATCAATACCTCGTTGGGAGGTGGTTGCTGCTGCTTAATGGCAAGACAGAGAAGAAGACAGCTCATCATTTCTCACTCCAGGACTGCCAAAAGTCTTGTTCAAGAAGTGAATTAAAGCCTAGGAGACTGCACTGACTGAACTGTGCAGTGTGATGCTGCTGGGACCCCCGTCACCAGCGTCGCTGTGTCCTCCTGCACCACAGCATCCCCGGGGTCCCACCAGTGGTGTGTGGCAGCAGAACAGAGCTGCTCCAAGCCTGAAGTGAGGGGCAGGGTTTCCCTTCGGTTACTACAGATGGATAACAACTGCTCTCCATCCTAGCTGAAATCATGTTCCCTGAGCTACTTAAATTGGAATGCAGCTCCTACACCTGCTCGTAGCTTCCACAGCAGTCTTTTCCTACTTAGGTCCCTAATCCAAAGCAAACAGAACTCAGTTTTAAACTCCCCTTCTGAACAAGGAGTTTTGACTCAGATCTTTATGAGCAGCTATTCCTGTAACACCTGCACGTATGTTATCACCATCTGAGTTATTGTCCCTGCATTGATGCCAGCTAAACCTCACAAGGTGTCAATCCACATCAGCATATTCTGTATTCTGTTGCCTCTGAAAAAGGTATTTTCCTATAATTTTTTGGTATTTGTTTTTGAAATGAGCAGTCTGTCTGTTTTACCTCTTTCTCCTTTAGAACCCTTTGGACCTTGAGGACCTGGGGTTCCTGGCAGACCTTGCAGACCAGCATCTCCCTTCTCCCCCTTGGGCCCTGTAATGCAATCACATCAACAAAATTATCTCAGTAAATCAAAGGTTTAAATTCATGAAGAAAATTTACAATAATAGCTAAGCAACGTGGCATTGAGGGACACCAGGTATGGGAAATTCTGTTTCCAACATCCTAGGAAGGGCTGGCAAATTTGATTTGGCATCATATAACCAATGCAAAGATGAAAGACAAACTGGTTTGGGCCAAGCCCTGCTCCTCTGTGCTTTGCAGACACTGCAGCTGAAATCCTGCATCGGGGGGAAAGGTGAGGGTTGGGAGAGGCAATGCCACGATGCTTGTGCTGAGATTAGGGGGGTGCATGGTCACCACCGCCCTAGTCAGGCAAGCAGCTCCCCCATCTTTGCCTTCCAGCTTCTACAGCCCCTAAATCTCAGAGTTTTAAGTTTCACTCTTGGCAGTAAAGACTGTTTAAAACCAACTTTCAGCTGCCTCAGAGCCAAAGGAGCTCAGACATTCATAAAACATCAGAAGTAATCTGTCTTTAATATTTGAGTGCATCTAAGGAGCTCCCATAGCTTCGTAATTGCCCCTCTCCTGAAAAAGAAATAAGTCTGCAAGTATAAAAGTGGAACTTGGCAGAGAGCTCCGTGCTGCATAAAGGAGGGGTTGAAAGGCAAGCAAGCTGACTTCAATCTTTTTTTTACTCTTTCATCCACTTGGGAATCCAGAGACTCACAGTGCCCACCTGGGAGCAGATTATGGCAGCTTCAATCATCACAACACAACCTGTTTGACACAAGGATTTTTCCATCAACACTCAAGAGACTTCTGAGTGCAAACTCCCTCTGCAGGCACTATAATTTCCATTAGCCAATCCCTCTCGAGCTATGGGAAGTGAAAATCCCTCGAGTACATCGTATTAAAAGAAAATTATTTCATTATTTTAACACCTTCCCTCAGTTGAACAGCTTCTGTCTCCAATATTAGTGCTATTAAAGTGAGCATTTGCAGACTAATGCACTATTCATTACTGTAATATTAGAATGAGGGGCTCTATGGGTATGTATTTTAGTATTAGAAAAAAGAGACAAAGTAGATCTTATAAAATATTTAGGTGCTCTATACAGTGCTGGCTGGTGTGAGAGCAAGTATTTATTTTAAAACTTGACCCAAAATTATTTCTTTATTTAACTTCCTCTTTTCCAAGGGGGGAAAAAAAAAAATCCAAGAAAAAGAGGCTTTCATCATAAGCCTTCAGCAAAGATACAAAACTGCTTGCAGGTAGATTTGAGGATCATAAAACCACGGTCAAAGTGAGTGTGAAAGTAAAACTGTGACTCCCAGGGGATCAGAAATAGGGACAGAAAATCAAAGAGCATGGCCACATGGGGCACCTGCCGGCAGTGACGTGGTCTGGGGTCAGTTCTGCACGTGCTCCCACATCAGCGTGGTCCCCAAAGTCAGTGCCACGGGGTGGATGCTCCTTTTGGGGGCTTTCCAACAGATACCGGTGGTTTTAACTTCTGGGATGTGGCTACCATGAACTTTCCTTTGCTCTGGCTTTAATCAAGGTATGATCACATTCGCCATTTGCCACAAAAGCCTTGCCAACTAATTTCAGGAAGGAAAAGCAGGAGAGTCCTTGGGGTGATTTATGGTCTTTAGCTGAAAGCTAAAGCATCACCATACCTGGGGGTCCCTGCTCCCCCCGGGGCCCCACGGCAAGGGGGCAGCAGTCACAGCAGTTGAAGAAGAAGTCGTCCGCGTCGAGCGTGTAATTCTCAACGGGGAAGAGCGTGGTGGCCTCTCGGGCTGCGGGACTCAGGGAGGGTAACTCCGCTCTGCCCGGTGCCGGGAGCGGGCTTTTCCCCACGGGAAGGGTGAGGGGAGCACGAGAGGCACCACTGACCACCAGCTGCAAGGGCTTCGTCTTCGTGTACTTCACATCCGGGGTCACCTTCAGCGCCACGCTCACGGCGGCGCCAACCAACGCGACCAAGAGCGGGACGGGCCCCGCCGAGCCCCGCATGCTGGCGGCTGTGGGAGAAGGGGAACGCCACAGTCAACGGCTGCACAGCAACCCCCGTGCCAGGCACACGGGGGGCATCCACAGTCAGAGAGCATCACTTCTTTTTAGAAGGAAAGTAAAGCAAAATTGGGCAAACCTCCCGATCTTCGCCCCACAGAGCACCTGTTTGGCTGCTCCTGTTGGCTGGGGCTGGAGGTGCTCCCACAGGTATGAAGAGAGGTTCAAAAGGACTGAGTGAGCTATATAATCACTGGAACACACGCTCCTCTAGGAATATGATTAGGAATAACTCAATAATGATTTCAGGGTCCAACACCTCTGCACATTATAAAAAGGTTTGCTCTAAAAGAATAAATGGAAACAAAACGAAATATCAAGTATTACACAATTATGTCCATTTTTTCTTTGTTACTGACTGATTTTCTGGACTTGCATATTGTTTTCCTATAAACTTTCAGCTCCATTCTTTTTAGTTTTAAAGTGTTGATTTAGCTGAACCAGGAAAAATCCAAAGAAGTGCACATTTCTTCCTGTAGGACAGACGATGCCTCTCAGATGACCTGTCCTATAAAGAATCTTTGTTTCTTTTTTAAACCAGTGTATCGACCTGTAAATACAAACAGAACAGGCACCCTTTCTTGCTGAACCTGTAATCTAACCTTCCTCAGCAGCTCAGGCACTTCATTACATGAAAAAGTCACCAGGAAAAACACTGATCATCCTGGTCATCCAGAAGACAAAAGGAGGTCTGACTCAAAGCCAGGTATTTGGGGGCTGGATTATACTCTTTCCATCTTTAAGAATTCAGTTTTAGAGGAAAGGGTGGTGATAGTTCACCGAAAAGCAAATCATTTAATGGAAAATGAATTATCCACACAAATTCCCCTGTGATCACCGTTGCCCACTGCTGTTGTTCAACTCATTCCTCACCCCATCAGCTCCAATAAAGGATAAATTATCCCTTCTCCATGGAAATGTCACACTAGGACAGGATACCTGGCACTGGGTTTTGTTGTAGACTCTTATTTGCTCCCAACCACTGCTGGAGATAAATAAAGAAATCCATAATTTCCACACCCCTACGGCTGGCAGCAGAAAAACTGTGACTTTAGAGACCCGGTAACTTTAAGGGGAAATGGTAAATCAGTTTTCAAATCAAAACTGTTTCTATATTTTACTGTCACAGACCACTTCTGCAACCAGCTCTAAAACCAGACACTCTCCAGTTATGTAGCCAGATTGATGGATTGCTGTCAAATACTGGAAAAACATCATTAATAAAAAAATTATCCCATACCAGTCAGTTTAGAAAACATCTCAGAGCAAGGGATGGTTAAACAGATTTTCCTTATAATGGGCAAGACTATTCCCAAAGTAATTATTCCTGAAAATATAAAATGCATTTTAATAAATCTGAAATTTTGGGCTTTTTTCATTACTTTAGCTCGCCACCACTGAGTCTGAAATCATTCATTTCAGTTCCTCAACTAGGAAAGATTATGATTACAGTGGACACAAAATATGAAGAAATTACACTTTGCTGCAGCAATATTTACTTGAATCTAAATATCTACCAATTGTTAGCACATGTCCCATAATAACATTGTAATAATGCACTTGCTCTTCTCTTTGATCACTAAAATTGCAGTGTTTACCTCTCCCAGTTAACAGCAGATATTGAACACCAATCTCCCAACTTTAAATACCAGTGAGATGATTGCAGTTTTGTTATTTAATTATTTTAAGTTCTTACATAGCAGAGGAAAAACACCAGTCCCCACGCAGCTATACATTCAGTTACAGACAGTAACACTTCTGGAGACAAATTAAATTGCCATTATGTCTTAAATTCTGCAACTTCATTGCAAATATCCCAGTGAAGGTTTAGTGGCCAGTGCATGTTATCTCCTACCTTATAAACGATCCTGCTCCCAGGATGACCCCCCCTCAACGACACTTTGAAAAAGACAATCTTATTTTCAGCGAGAATCAGTTTTATTTGTGTAACAGCTGCTCCTGTGGCCAATGAGAGCCTGCACAGCGTGGGGAGAAGGGGGGATTGGCAAAATCCCCTGGAAGATCCAAGGTGACATTGAAATTTGAGGAAATCGAAACACTTTCCTCGGGCAGAGGTGCTGCTCTTCACATGGGACATTTTTTGGCTCATCACCAGTGCTCAGGGCTTTAGGACGTTCCTCTTTCAATTCACAGCATCACGGCTGGTACCACCAGGCTCCCCATGAATCTCCTCATTCCCTTCAGCAGAGCCCAGGTATCTCCCTTGGTATTTAACCTGCAGGGTTTGGCATCACAGTCCCCTCCCTGCAGTGCGAGTTTGGAAAGGGTAAAAGAGAAATTACAGAAATGTCTATATGAGTTCATGAGAGACTGTGTCTGCATGGAAATGCACCAAAAGGGGAATTCAGCCCCAAACCTGGGCTGTCCCAGGTACATGCAGAGATGGAGCAAGCAAAGGCTTTCTCCTCCCCTCACCCTTGGCGCAGAGCAGGGCACCTGAGGGCAAAACCCCGCTGGGAAAAGGGACAAATCCACCCCAGGAGGGTTG
Source organism: Dromococcyx pavoninus (assembly GCA_033558185.1). Taxonomy (NCBI): domain Eukaryota; kingdom Metazoa; phylum Chordata; class Aves; order Cuculiformes; family Neomorphidae; genus Dromococcyx; species Dromococcyx pavoninus. The sequence continues at coordinate 1,822,290 of JAUMJL010000567.1, forward strand.
CTACAACACTGTTCTTATGGGAACCCACAGCCCCTCTGGATTTCATAAGCTAATTGATGTTCCTTGCTCTTTCCCAGCAATCACAGTACTCATTTCCTTCCCCAACAACCTTAAAACAGGCCAGTGTTTATTCTTAGATTTCCCAGCCTGGTTCAGAGAGCAGTGCAAAACACAGCAATGAGAGGCTGCCTTTCATTGCCTTGTCTTGGGGAAATATGAGCAAGGAAACCCTCTCATTCAATCAGTCTGAATTTTCTACATACCAATACACTCAAGGCTCAAGTGCTGGACAAGAAAGGCTGCTTGTTTCAGGTGGGCTGGAGAAAACAATCAATTCTCCTTTAACCTAAGCAGAGAGAGCTGTAATCCTCCATGATTTATTTGCAACCACCTTTTCCTGCACAATAGTCTCCAGCTTTCAGCAATAACAAGTTGATTAAGGGAAGTCTATTACCAAGCATCCCAGGCTAGATTGATTCACCAGCTTCTCAGGCTATTCCAAACAAATCAATTAGGGTTTTGCAGCAAGATGCTCTGACCCTGTGTAGGACACGGGCTTGTCCTTTCCATCTTTTAGAACCTGGAAATCCAGCCAGCCCATGTTTTCCAGGCTGACCCCTTTTTCCAGGGACTTCAGGGTCTCCTTTGGGCCCCATCGATCCCTCCCTGAATCCCTTCCAGCCCTTCCCATTCACTTCTCTGTCACCCTTTTCCATCCAGCCACCCCACCAGCACTCACTGATGCTCATTCCTACTGTTGAAAACAGAGCTGGATCCTCAATTCAAACAGTTCTGTTTCAAAAATCAATAACCCTTTGCAATACAGTAATTGGACTCAATGTTTTAAACTGAAGTTAAAAATAGTTGTGTCTTCAGCAGTTACGTTTCTGACACAACCATGGACACAAAAATTGAAGATAAAAGCAATCAAATCAATTATAATAAAACCCTTATTTTAGTGCTAACTCAGGACTTTTCATTACCAACAGATGTTATTCAACAGGGGAAGATTAATCATTTTTAACCAAGATTACTGCATTTTACATCACTGCCTCCATATACTCCAAAGCTGCTCCTTCTCAGACTTCACTTTAATGCCATATTTGCTGCACACTAAAGGTAAAGCACAAAATACAACTTTAATCCTGGAGCAGTGTATTTTCCTGAATCATTTGGATAGGAGGAGTCCAGAACAGTATTATTAGATTATTAGATTTTTAAATTATAGAGTGCTTATTGAGTCATGGAAAACTCATGGGTTGAGAGCATAAATTAAGATTTAGCACCAGATTAATCTTTCTGTTTATTCAGGGGATCTGGATCTATATTTTACTTTTATGAATGAAGCACGAGGGCCATTAAAAGTACATTTCAAACACACTCCTAGTCTTGCATACTTGCAGCTAACTATTTTTGTCTGAGATTTGCAAAGCTAAATCAAAAAACACCCGAGTCCATGCTACTGATTTCTACCAGCACATCCACTGCCCATGGGTAGGAAGGGCTGGGATCTTCTCATAAGTGCTGGGTCACTAAAACCTCCTCCTGGGACTTCTTCCAGTGCAACCTGGAGGAACCTTTAACCAGCATAAAGCAGTTCCCAAGGAAATGGCATCCTCACAACACTAATTCAGCTCCCCGTTGTTATCAGAGACAGGGAGGAAAGGATGGATCAGCAAAGGAGAGTCAAAAAGCACCTCCCAGGTGGTTCCACTTCCAATTGTTTGCAAGTGAAAATGGAAAGTTTAGACCTGCAGATACAAGGGAGACTGATAAACTACAAAAATCATATGGGGGAAACAGCAAAATCTGAAGCAGCATAGAAAATAAGACAGGTTTGTAATAAAAGGTAATTTCAAATCTTAAAATCAAGAAGACAAACTGGGAACAGGAAGTGGGTAAAAAATGGAATTAAATTACATTCGCGCTGGATAAAAAGTGTTAAAAGGGAATTAACATTTCTGTGTGGAAAAAAAATAACTCTTCTCACAAGATTTCCACAACCATTCAGCAGACCCCTCCTCTCCTCCCCAGTAATTTTCTGAAAAATTGAAACCTGTTCTGTGTTCCTTCATTCATTACCAGAAAACAATTGAGCTAAAGAGGGAACAGACTGAAATGAAAATGATGTTAATTAGGAGAGGGAGCATTTTCATATAAGACAGTACAATAGATAAATTAATCCAGATAAGACACAACCTTTTTTCTCCTCTCTTCCACATTCAGTTTGCCATAGCCCTCTAATGTCACACTGAATGGGCAGCAGGAATTCACCCTTGCTGGGAGGCAAAAAAAAAGCAGAACACAGCTTTTTATCTTTTGAAAAAGCTACAATTTCATTTTCTCACATTTTCCTCCTGTCCTTTCTCTCTTTCACAACCTGGAAACCCATCCAGCCCACGTTTTCCAGGGTGACCCCTTTTCCCAGGGACTTCAGGGTCTCCTTTGGGCCCCAGCAATTCCCAGGCACGAGGTGACTCCGTGTGTCCCTTCCAGCCAACTCCTCTGTCACCTCTCAGCCCTGGGTCACCTCTTGGATCCTGTTGTCCTCTGCACCCTGCAGTTCCAGGAGGTCTTCTAGAACCAGGCTGTCCCCTCCAAGAAGAAAGTGCTGTTCCTCCACCCTCATCACTGATGTCTCCTTTTCGTCCTCTCTGTCAAGATCCTCCTGGGGGTCCTTCCTTCCCAATGTATCCTGGTTTATCCACACAAGGGAAAAAAATGGTTAAATTCCCTTTACTAAGAGCAACACATCAGAACAGACAGACTATTGCTCTGCAGGAGAGCCTTCATTGGTCATCAAGTTAGATTTTCAAACAAATAATGTCCATTTTTATTATGCAACATAGGACTATGGGGAAACACCTGTAAGTGGTGTAAAAAAAACAGAGCAAAGCAAGCAATACATTAAAAGACAATTTTTAATTTTATTTTTTTTTCTATCTGAGGATGCTTCTCTTCAGATTCCCTGGAGAACAGCCCACTCCAAGGGCACTGCAGCCATCCTGGAAGCTGGGGGGGTCACATGTGGTGTGTCCGTGTGCACAGCACTTGGGATGCTAGTTTGCATTTTTTTGCAAACTAATTATAAACTAAATAGTTGAGAGAAATAAAACCTAAAAATTAAAAAATACTCTTTGGATCTTGCCTTTACAGTTGTTCTGTTTTCAGCTTAAGATGGGGGGAGAAGGGGAGAACTTTCATTCATTATGAGAATTTTAAATAGTGTGTAAAAATTAAACAAGTAATTTACGTAGAAAAAGGAACTACTGCTCATGTAGGATTTTAAAATGCTTGACTTGAAGAAAAAACTGCTATAGGGATTTTCATTCGATGCAAAGGAATAAAATAATCACCCTGCAAAGGCAGCATAATTGCATTTAGTGCTGTTCAGATTTAGTTATCAAGGGGGAAACAAGCTCAGAACAAACCCCGTATCAGTCTGTGCCACTGCATCCCACGGCCCCTACGCCACGTGGTGATTTACATTTCCTAAGTCTGCAGGATGGCAGCGCAGTTCCACCTAAATTGGGATTTATTGCACTTTAAAGTATAATGGCTGGAAGGATCCAAAAGCCATATTTCACATAAATAAGCATTTAGGGAGTTATTTAAGAGCTATAAGAACTTCACGATACCTGTTCTATTCCATCGAGTCAATCACTCTGACAGTCCCTCAATGCATATATAAATACCAGTAACATGTATTTATTTACATGAGAGACTGGAATTACAGCTCCCAAGTTGTTGCAGCTCATCAGGCTGAGCTCCTGCACTGGTGCTGATCTTCGAAGCCCTTTTGGGAGTGTAAAACAGCCCTGCACATCAACACACTTCCCACACACCATTACTGCTGCAAAATGCTCCAAGCCCTGCACCAGGACATGGATCTTCTTTGCCAGGACCCACGGGTGCCTCTGCTCTTGCCTAAGAAACAGGTCCATTGTGCTCCTCTGGGAACTCTAGACAGCCAAAGGTAAAAAGTGATAAAATTACCTGGCTCCCCTTTTTCACCCAGGTCTCCTTTTGTGCGTTAGGTCAAGGATGTCACAGAAACCCTGCTTCTCTGCTGTGCTACTGTGTCCCTTCTCTGTGTTTAAGAAACAAAATAGTCCTCAATAGCTGTGCCTTTGCTAATAGCAGGGAGGGAGATTGTGCCCTCCTCGTCTCCAGCACCATCTTCCAGGGAAGGTGATATTTGCTGGGGACAGTGTCTGAAACACTGGGCTGGCTGGCGATAGCAGCTCTTCCCTTTGGGGTGAGGGTTATCAGCACGGAGCCAAAGAAATAAAGAGAGAGGATCAGTGTGCTGGAAACACCACACCTGGAGAAAGATGCACTGGAGGAATCCACAGGCTGCTTGGACCACCCTGTCTCTAATTTCATAGAATCATCTGGTTGGAAAAGACCTCTGAGATCAAATCCAACCGTACCTGTCCAGTACTAAACCAAGTCCATGAGAAACTCATCTCCCCACCTTTTAAACCCCTCCAGGGATGGGGACTCCACCACCACCCTGGGGAGCTGTTCCAGTGCCTGAGAACCCTTTCAGTGAAGGAATTTTTCCTGATGTCCAACCTGAACCTCCCCTGGTGCAACTTGAGACGATTTCCTCTCGTCCCATCAATTGTCACTTGTGAGCAGAGCCCAGCACCCACCTCCCCACAGCCTCCTTTCAGGCAGTTGCAGACAGTGATGAGGTCTCCCCTCAGCCTCCTCTTCTCCAGGTTGAACAACCCCAGGTCCCTCAGCCACTCCTCACAAGACTTGTTCTCCAGCCCCTTTCCCTTCTCTGGATGCTCTCCAGCCCCTCAATGTCCTTCTTGGAGGGAGGGGCCCAGAACTGACCCCAGCACTCGAGGTGTGGCCTCCCCAGTGCTGAGCACAGGGGCACAATCCCTGCCCTGCTCCTGCTGCCCACGCTGTGTCTGACACAGGCCAAGGTGCCATTGGCCCTCTTGGCCCCCTGGGCCACTGCTGGCTCATGTTCAGCCGCTGCCAACCAACACCCCCAGGCCCTTCTCCCCCAGGCAGCTCTCCAGACACTCTTCCCCAAGCCTGGAGCACTGCTGGGGTTGTTGTGTCCCAGGTGCAGGACTCGACACTTGGCCTTGTTGAAGCTCATCCCATGGATCCAGCCTGGCCAGATCTCTTTGCAGAGCCTCCCTTCTTCAAGCAGATCAACACTCCCACCCAGCTTGGTGTCATCCCCAAACTTGCTAAGGGAACAGGCAATCCCTTCATCCAGATCATTAATATTGAATAGGACTGAGCCCAGCACTGAACCCTGGGGAACACCACTCGTGACTGGTTTCCAACTGGATTGGACTCCATTTCCCACCACCCTCTGGGCCTGGCCATCCAGTCAGTTCTTTACCCAGCAGAGGGTGTGCCTGTCCAGGCCAAGGGCAGCCAGTTTCTCAAGCAGAATACCATTGTTTGAACACTTGCCTCACTTGCCTGCTGTCCCACTCCTCCCACACAACTGCCCTCCTCACAGTTTTTAGGGGCACATCCCATCGTGTCAGTGCCTTCTCCTGTATCACTGCCGCTCTGATGCTGAGCTCAGCAGCTCCACCGAGGCAGTGCAGGTACCAGTGTGTGGGATTCTTCAAGGAAACAGGCAATTCCTCACTTTTTCTTTGCACAGACCCACAGAGAACAAACACCTCAAGTTCAAAACATGGTCAAAAAATTTTAACCATCATTGTTTTAAAAGTCATACTCTAATAATCAATTTTTATATTTTTTTTATAAATGGGGGGAAAATGGGCCATACAGACACTGTTGTACCTGGACCAGGTGCAGTTATTCTCATATATACAAAGTTCTCAAAGTTCCACAGACAAAATTGGCTTTGCCAGCTGCTGCCTGGCTTTAGGAAGTATTTTTACTATTATAACAGGCAACATTTCCCAAAGGTGTGTGCCAGGATCAGTAACGCAGCGGCCACCGATTAATCAGCAAAGGGCAGGTGTTGTTTTCTAAGAACCTTTATGCCAGCACTGTGGATTAAGCCAAATATTATCAGTTTTCATCTAATTACTTCACAGAGGGTCTCGAGCTCCACACAGCTGCCACTTTCCCTTCTGAAAGACAGAATTTAATTAAAAATCAAGAGCTTATGCCTCCACACCTTCTTTTGAAAGGAGGAGATGTAGTACCAAGAAGAAAGTCAGGCACTAATACTGCCAACCCTCATGGTTTTGCCATAATACTTAGGATATTTAGTACTTGTAAAGCCTAATCTCTTAAAACCCTGCAACTGCAGAGAACTGCAGATTTCATTTTAAAGAGTCACTTCTGTGCGTTGTGTTAAAAAGGCTCGGACTCTGGGAGGTAAAGGACTACAATCCCAAATGTGATTATATTTAAACTTTTAGAATTTTGTAATTTGAGAAGAAATTACTCACAGCTTGTAATATTTAAGGGACATCAACCTGGTAACTACAACCTTTTTTTACCCAAAGGGATAACAAGAACGTTGCTGATTTCTGAGTCAGGTTGTGCCCTTGCTAGTATCAAGATATATGAAGAGCATCAATTAAACACCAGGGTACTGGACTCTGTGAGGGTCTCAGTCCTTAACTACACTACTAGGCTTTTAATTATTGTATGTTTTAAACAAAGCCTGTGTTCAGGCAGAACCTGCCCAAGAGATGGCAATGTCTCACTGTTGGACACAGCCAGTCCAAGGCAAAGTGCTTTGAATTAGCAAAAGTTTTTGTCCTAAGCTTGTTATTCCATACCAAACACTGCAATCATTATCTATTTTAATACTGTGAAATCTAGTCAGCTCAAAACTATCCAAGTTAGTAAGCACCTTACAAGACAAAGGACTTCTAGATCTCCACAATGGCAGATTTTATTCAGCAGAGAATCTCATCCTGCTCCTCTCTGGCTCAAAGTCGACACGCGGCGACGCAGAATCCTTCGCAGGTTATTTTACCTCAGGAAGTGTTGCAACAACCCTTGGAAATACGGAAATGGAAATATCTACTGTCCTTTAACCCAGATTCTTTGCCCTGGCAAATATAAGTTTCATAATAAAGCAAGATTACAGCACTTAAAGCCGTGGTGTTTTAAAGAGTCACTCGCTGCCACCTTAAAATCCTGACAGAAAGCAAAAAAATTTGGGAATAAAACTGTCTGTGTGTGTGCTGGACTAAACTTCCTGGGAGTTTATAGCATTTACAGAACTAAAAAGCAACGAGGAGGGAGGCAATTGGTTTTTCTGACAAACTAGATGAAAAGAACTTTGGATCAACAGTAAAGTCAGAGGAAAGATTCCCTTGGATTTCTTCGGAGCAGGCGCCTAAAGCCCACACAAGGTGAAAATTAACTATCCTAGAAGCACAACAAGAGGTGAGAGGCAGTGTGAGAAGAACATCATGGTTTGGGGCTCATTTCACACCTCAGCACGCTCAGACAGCTGCAGTGAGACACACAGCACGTTTGCATCTCCCAAAAAAGCACAAAAACCTGTGTTCTCCTGTGCGGTGGCCACAGCTCCCAGCATGGGGCTGGAAGAGCAGCTTCTGGCTCTGCCAACAGCTCTATTATAGGACTTTCAGGAGCAGGAGGGCCTCATGCTTTGCAGGGTTACACCACCACCCACCAAAGCACCCTCCACCTTTCTCCCACACACATTCATCCTAATTTCCCCTGAAGATCCACAAACCTCTCCACTTCCTCTGCCCCCCATCCAGCAGCAGAGGCAGCAAAAGTATTTCCAAATGAGTAATAGAGGAGAAGGCGTAAGTGCATTCAATTCTGGAGTCCTCAGCATGTGAAGGACATGGATCTGTTAGAGCCCATCCAGAGGAGGCCACAAGAATGGTCAGAGGGGCTGGAGCACCTCCCATCCAAGGACAGGCTGAGAGAGTTGGGGTTGTTCAGCCTGGAAAAGAGAAGGCTGCAGGGAGACCTTAGAGCAGCCTCCCAGTACTGGAAGGGCCTCCAGGAAAGCTGGGAAGGGGCTCTTTATCAGGGAGTGCAGGGACAGGAGGAGGGGGAACAGCTTTCAGCTGAAAGAGGGGAGATTTAGATTAGGCAATAGGAAGAAAGTTTTCCTGTGAGGGTGGTGAGGCACTGGCACAGGTTGCCCAGAGAAGTTGTGGATGCTCCATCCTTGGGGGTGTTGGATGAGGCTTTGAGCCCCTGATCCAGCGGGGGCAGGAGCAGAGCAATTTCCTTTCCATCTCTCCCAGCAGTCCTTGAAAAGAAAGAAAGAGCAAGATGTGCCTCAGAGGGAAGGATTTCTACAGCAGTAGCTGTTGTTTGCAAGGAGGTAACAGAGCTGGGGTTGGACTCCAAATGTAGTGACAAGTTTTGCCATATGCCTCGTGGTGAAGTGTAACATATTTTCACAAGCAGAGCTGAAAGACAAAGGAGGCGTTTTCCACGCTGGCAGGAGCATCTGTGAAGAAACAGTGATGGGATGGAGAAGGATAACACAGGAGGTTTCAGAGAGAACTGCTGCTTCAGCCAGAGGCTCATCACAAGAGGGCACTCCAAGCGCTCCCAACAGCGCTGCCAAGGATGGTTTTACAACCTTCACCAACCAAAGTTGAAGGGCAAATAGCTGGATCTAAGCCTTAATCACACCCCCAGACCCCAGGCATCCGGTTCCACATCCTGAGCATCCTCTTCCGTCCAGGACAAGCACAACAGGACACAACAAACATTTTGCCAGGATAACTTACTAACAGCTTCTAGACTAAAGTGGAGCTTTTAGACACTATGTAATTAACAGAAAAAAACACAAAAAATCAGGTATCTGTGAGACCTACACTTTTCAAACTTCTTTCCATCGAGAGCAGTGACAAAGGCTGGATCTGCATGGTCAGAACATACAGGGGAAAACAACAACAAAAAACCTCTTCTAGTAAGGACTGATAATTTTAGGAAAATTTCCCACGGCAAACTGGTATCAGAATGAGTAGGATTAACCATAAGGCTGTACTTATGCAGCACTGTGAAAGAGCACGAGGAGGTGAAACAGGCAGTAGATGGAACAGCAGGGGTTTAAAATGAAGGTGAAAGCCTTCTCCAGCAGCTGGGTGCGACCCAGAGCAGCCACAAAGCTCGCTGGCGCTGCCCTTCAATGGGTGATTCCTTCCAGATCACTAAAAACACAGCTGGAGAGTGAAAGTTTCAACTCCCAAAGCAACTTCATTTTTCACTAAAACATTTAAGAAGCAGTTCTAGGAGCAAAGCACACATTCAGTACAACAGCCACAGGCCTCTCCTTGCCCACTGGATAGAGGGAAGTGCAAGTCACCAGAAAAAGTGAGAAGAGGAACAGCTTCTGTCTTGGAGGTATGAACACCCCTGGCTGAAACCTACAGCAGCTTTGCCTATCAGCAGCCAAAATCTTGTAGCTGAGCCACTCTGCTAAGAAGAAAGAAAGAATTCTGCAATAACTAGATCTACTTGTGAACAGTCATCCAAAATGAATGCTAATTTGACTCATGTTCACTCCTCCTCCTGTTTTGTCTGTACAATTATTTAAATGAACAAGCTTTGTAGCAAGTAGGGATGTCAATGAAGCAATAAATTTTCCAGCAACACTGAAAGAAAGAGGTATTTTTAATCCTTAAGCACAAGTATTCACAGCTGATAGCTGGGTGAGGATGTGAGCATGGACATATTCATATCTTCTATAGGTCAATAACAAGATTACAATTATAATAAAAGATCACACAGCCCATGGAGCTGGCTGTAGCAATTTCATATTGTCAAGAGCAGAGAGTGATGTGAAAATCTGACTCATGGAGGACTACAGATCCCGCCCAGCCCTTGTGCTCAAAGTTGATTAAACCTTTACCTTCTAATTACTTATTGTACCTGATCTCAGAATGCCACCCAGCCCCTCCTCTAGCTGGACTAAAGTCAGAGTTTTCCCAGCTGGAGTTTACTCAGAACACCAGTTAATATTGATATTTATGAGGACAACTGATAGGCTGTTTATAAATTACCACACATTCACTGCATGCTTCATATACACATAACATAATTTCTCACACTGGACCATGGATCTTACCTTGCACAAAATTCCAAAATAAGCAGCATCACAAGGCAGGATGAGACCCCACCACTGCTGCCACCATGGCCCCACCTGCCTGGCATCCTGTGCAGCCATTGCTGCCTCACAGGCACCTTTAAACCAACACTAATTGCCAAAACAGAAGCTGCAGACCAATGTGTTCAGCTGAAGTTAAGTGGAGAGATAATCACTCACAAATCATTGTCACACACACCCCACAGAGGTAATTGCTTTATCCAATCCACCCTGCAAGTAGATAAAAGGTTGCTCCCCAATTTGTCAGGCTGACTTTAGCAGCAGTTCTGTCAGAAGATTGGTCTGTGACTTTCAACAGGACCATGAAGAAAGAGTAACAATTTAGGACAACAATCAAAGGTTTAGCCAAAGCATCACCTCAGCCCTGCATCCCAGCCTTTTACAGGAATATTCTGCAAACTCAGACAAACCAAGCCTTATGCTTACTCTGGAAGTTTCCTTTCCATTAATCAAGACAGCCTGATTAGCTACACAAGATCTGAAAAATGCATCCAGCTGCCCCACTTTTGCAAAAAGAAAGGAGTTCAGGTCTGTTGTTTTGTTAGGTTTGTAGGAACATCCTCAGGTCTGCTCAGGTAAAACCAGGTCTGCAGGGGACCCTGCAGTTATTTTCCTCCTACACTTATTTAAAATATACATAATCAAAATAAGACTGCATGAAATAAAGTGAAATTTCAAATCTTGCCTGTGAGACAGCAGATCTACCACCTGCAGAAAACTCCACGTAGCGGAGTTAATAACAGCATCGCGGTGGCACTTTGACATGACTTAGTAAATACTTGATATTCAAAGGCTGCAAACACCCAATGCACACTTTGGCTATGACACAAGTGCAGACAGCTAACAAATTAACAGCTTTAGCTTTTAGAATGTTCCTCCCCTTTGTGCCCTCAAAGAGTTGCCTTAATACCTAAAGAGCAGTCTCACAGCCCAGAGGTTCTCCCTTGTGGGATGGATGAAGCATCACATGTGAGTGAAATAACCAGCATAAGACAAGGGGCAGGGGCACTGCAGGATCTCGGTGCCTGCAGGCAGCAGCAATGAAGAAGAGCCACAATTTAACCCCTCACCTCTCTTGATCAGCAGCCAAACACAAGCAGTTTGGCTCCCAATCTCCCCCCACCCACCCACAGGGAAAGGTGAAAAGGGAAATAAGAGAGACACTAAAAGAGAGAAAGTAAACCCGGTTTTAATGAAACAATAATAATAAGGAAAATACTATTAATAAGAAAATAATAAAATATATACAAATACATGAAAATGAACCCCCCAATGACAGTACTTCACCACTGGTGCTGCAGAGCAGACAGGGGGAAAGGTCCCAAACAGGACTCAGATGGGAGATGGATTCAGGAACTGAATCCAAGAACACACAGTCTAAGACTGGGGCAAAAGGACAGACAAGATCCTTATTAAACACCAGCCATCGAAGAAGAGAGACTGACCTTCATGATCCCTCAGTTTTATATCAAGTATGATGTCTATGGAATGGAATAATCTGTGGGTCAGTTTTATGTCACCTGTCCTGTCCACTCCTCCCTGCAGGTGTGACCCTTTCTGACCCCCTTCACTTAGGGCACCCCACCAACGTGAGGATGGCCTTTGTCTCCACTGGGATAGATGTAGCAATGGCCTTTCTGCATACTGGTGCCCGGTTACTTGGGCAATAATCACCAGTGCCAAGTGCTATCACTTGGAGAGACAGACACTGAAAACACGGAAAATGAAGTTACTTGGACGAGGCTTATCTGAAAAGTTAGAAAACTGATTCTGCTTTAGCTCAAACCAGGACAAGCCACAGGGTCAGGTCAGAACAGCACTCCCTGGCAAGAAGGCAACTGCTATAGAAATCTCCTAAGCTCCTGCTCTAATTCAACATCCCTGTGTTGAATCCAAGTCCTGTGGGCAAAGGCAAGCTGCAGGAGACAGCAAAAGCAACCGGGGTGGAAATGCACCTGGACAGCAAAGCCTGCCCTGGTGTGCAATCCAGCCATCCATTGATCCAAGCTGGAGAGAAAAGAGCCTAGAAACCCATGAAATATTCAGACTATAGTTTTGACTTTATGGCAGGTAAGTGATTTTATTCCTGTCCCAGAGGGGTAATCTTCTGGACATTTCCTGCAGGAGTGAAATCCTACACCCAAATCCCCAGTAATAATTAACACAAACTCCCTGTGGTGAAACAAGGAAGGGAGCAGATCTTCCAGAGCACCAGTCCCTGGGGAGACAAGGAAACAAACTGCCTTACTTTTATAGACTTTAAACATGTAACAACTTTGGTATGACTTTTACCATGACACGCACAAGAGTCTCAGAGAAGGCTGAGGTTCACGCAGGTTTGCAGCAAGGCAGCGCCACAGGAAGTGATGGCCAGGCTTGGCTTATTGGTGTTAACTCACCTTTTATTGTTTAGGTCTATTTTTAAGACATTGGGAGGAGTTTTGGCTCCTTTGCTCGGGGCCTTCATAGCCCCAGGGCCGTTCTGCAGCAGTGGCTGTGCTGGTAAATGGGAGGGATGAGAGCAGGGGGGATGCACACAGCCCAGCCAAGCAAACTCATCCACTTCTCAACACAGCCCTGCTGCACTGGTACCTCCCCCCAGCTCACCACAAGCTGCTTGCTTTGTAAAATGTATTAATTTGACACAAAGTCTTTCCCTTTCAAACCCTGGCTGCTCCAGCTGGTCTAGTAGAATAAATAACTTTTAATATCCTTTTTCTTTTGCTCTCTTTTTGTTCCTGTTTCATTGCTTTTCTCCTCATTTCTTCCAAGGTGCAAGCCAGCAGGCTTCTCCTGGGTCAGCGAGTGGAGGAAACCAACAGGAGTCAGAAGATCAGGGAGAAACACTGGGTGAAGGGAAAGAGCCTTCTATCTCTCATCACCAACACACAATAAATCAAATCACAGCCTCCTTCTGATTAAATCCTGTCCTACTTTGCATGCAAGAGTTTTTAATCCTGCATTCAATCAGGAGGCAGTTCTGACCCTCATCTTTGGAGAGGTTCCTCCCTCTGGACACACCAGTGCTTGAAACACCAGCAGAGCTTGGTGGGGGAGAGTCTTGCAGCCTTCTCTCCTCTTAAAGCAAACAACACCTGATTTTCAGAAAATCCATAATTCATTGTAAGGCAAATCCTTCTCCATTTTGTGTGTCAAAAGACACGTGTGAAGCACTCATATACACACTGAACCTTCATTTTAAAGGAACTGGCAAGTGCACCTAACAGAACCATCAGTGACAACGAGACTGTGGGAAAGTTATTTGTAAACTCTTCTTCGAGAAATTCCCAAACAGCACAGCTAAAGCTGTGGAGCAAGTGCTCTGATTACTGAGAATTCTTCTGCAAGTATTTTTAGGAGATTGGTGTAAGTGACATCCACCCTGCTCTGTCACTGCCAAACCTAGTCACCAGTTCAAGCACTGTCCACTCGGGCATCAGGGCATCATTCTACCAAGCCAGGCTGCATGCACAGACACAATGTGGGCTCCCGTAGTACTCCAGGACTGATGGGAGCTCTGCCTCGAGCTAGAAAGGGGCACAACTATTTGTAAGGTTACAATAAGGCCTCTGCATGAGTACTTTTTAAGATCAAAGACTAAGCAAGCACCAGTTCTGCAGTCAACATCCATAAAAATAGCAGCAGAAGAAAGAGGCACTGTTCTTGCTGTACGAGCTGGGAATGGAAGCTTCACATCCTGATTGCCCCTTTGCCTCCTGTGCAGCTTTGTTTGTTTAAGTGCCTTTTAAACATATTAATTCAGGAAAGAGCATTTTTAAAGCATCATTAAAATGTGTTCCAATATTAAAACAACAACTTTAATAACAGCAGTTACCTCTGGCCCTTGAAACCGTTTGCATTCCTCTATGGCTTTCTGTGGTTCAGAAGGCACCAGCTGGTGCCAGAAGGTGACCCCAGGTGCCAGCTGCACCCTCAGGACCCACCATCCCTCTCTGCAGGAAGGTTCCTGCCGACCCAGAGGCTTCAGGCAGAGACAGAGTGGGGAGCAGAGCCACAACCAGGGAGAGCGATGAGCTGAACAAACCACTGCTCAGCTGCAGAGAACGTCCAAACTTCAGATACACCCTCAAAGGTGTATCTGTGAGAGGAGCTTGTTACACAGAAAAGCAGGTGATTTACCAACATAAGGTCTTTTTCTCACAGTTCCCACCCAGCTGTAAAAAGTAGCTCTACTCATAAATGTGATAACAACATCCTGGCTGGCTCCAGCCCTGGGTTCACTGTGGTACCCACTGCCTTTGAGGTGCCTGTGCATGTGGCTTCTCCCACAGTGTGAACACAACCACACGCCAAACAGCCCTGGGTGCCTACAGCCAAGCTTGCTGTGGTCACACCCTCACCAGCCACATCCCCCTGCTGCCCCTGGCCACTTGCTCTTGCCTCTGTGGCACAGACAGCCACTCCAAAATAAACCTGTTATTCAGCTGATGACTCCCTCAGCCCAGCTCACGCCTTTGCCATGGAAGAGGACAGGGGACATGGCCCCAGAGGAGCAGGAGGGAGAGGGGCAAGGCCCCAGGTGCCTCAGTGCCGTGGCTGTGGACACACACCATGCTAAACCCCTGGGCTCCTAGGCTCCTTGGTCCAAGATAGGGATGGAGCAAGACAACCAAATGTTCCCAGCGCTGCAGAAATCTGGATCTAGGCTGACAGCACATCCAAACAGCAGGCACAAGCCCACATGGCAGTGCATGGAGCCCCCCCTGCTCCAGAGAAAGCAGATGTTTCAGTGAGCCTGTAACACTGAGCTCAGAGCCAGCACACCCTGTAAAATTCATTTGATGTGTCCACTCAAACAGGAGGCCAGCTCATGTGCACACACCCAGCACATTCAGTGAGAGGTTTTGGGTGCAAAACCGGGAAATTCATTTTGAAGAGGTCACCAAGGATCCCTCATTGCTAGCAGAGCTACCCTGCTGGCTCCAAAGCTGAAGCAATCATCCAGCAGCAAAAAACATAACCTAAAATGAAACACCACCAGACAAACCCCAACATTTCTTAATGCCACTCGTTTATCACTTAATTAGTGTCATGCAGTTCTGAAGGCTGAGAAATAGCATCAGCCTGTCCAGATCAGGTCTGTGCCATTGCCTTGCTTAGTGAATGAGATCGTATCTGGCATCCTGCTGCCCGAGGGGCAACAGTGAACAAAGCCTTTTTGTTACTTTTATTTACCACTTATACTGTAAAATTAACTTCTTTGGTAGTGAGCAGGGCACTAAATCATGCTTTTTTATACTGGGGCACGACAAACCGAGGAAACCCAAGGCTCGTGGTTAGCAGTGACATGCAGCATTTCACAAGAGTTCAGATAAAGTCTTGGAAGTGCTCGTCCATCCCCCCCCTCTTTTCTGGAAGCACCTCAGCTGATACGTTATCATCACTTCCTTCACGCACCCATAGCAGTGGTTCCTCGCAGTGATGCAACGCTCAGGTCTTTCCCACTCAGCCTCTTCCAGCCGGGGAGCTCCCAGACACCTGCCAGCGCCCTTTTGTGCACCCAGCTATGTTATAACCCACACTGCGAGCCTCTCCGTCACCAGGAGAAGCAGCAGCAGCAGCCGGGGCGGCTGCAGGTGCCCCGGGTAGGGTTGGTACAACCGGCGGGGACCAGGCGCGTTACGCAAGTGCGTTCAGCAGAACGCAGGGAAAGCGCTAAGCACCGCGGACCCGAGGCCCGGAGGAGACAGCTCGCTCGGTCCCAGGGGTTCCCCGGGATCCGCTGCTGCGCTCCAACCTCCTCCCGCGGCTCCGCGCTGCGACCGGCGCAGGGGCTGCGGCAGCGGGCGGGGCGGCGCGGGGCGGGGCGGTGAGAGGTAGGGATTTAAGTGCGGGAGGGGGTAAGCGGGGCAGGGAGTTAAGTGTGGGTCTGCACGGAGCATCCCGTGCCGCATCCCGCAGCATCCCGCGCCGCATCCCGCAGCATCCCGCGCCGCAGCATCCCGCATCCCGCAGCATCCCGCGGAGGTGAGGGCGGCGCGGCGCGGTGCGGTGCGGTGCCGGGGGGTGGCGGGCACCCCCATCTCCTCGGGCCCAAGGGCGTCGCGGCGGAGCAGGCACCGTTCCAGGTCTCCCCCAAATCCCGGGGCCGGTGACCTTGGCCGAGCGGAGCCGCGTACCCCGCTCTGCCATCGGTGGTTCCCAAGCAGCTCGGGAAGAAGCGCTGGAGCAAAGGCCTTTGAGCAAGAACGTCGGCAGTGGAGCCTCCAGGATTTGCTCTGCGTGTCTTCCTCAAGGTAGATGTGGGCTGGTGGCATTGCAGGAGGACCTGCAGCCTTGAGCGAGGTCTCTCTGCACCTGTGGCTGTAGACCTGCAGGTTCTGTTGGTGGCACAGCTGTCAGGAACGTGGTTTGTGTTAGCAGAGACTCCTTGAAAGCAAGTCAATGAGCCAGAAGTCAAGATGCTGAAATAGGTGGAGAGTGGTGGAAGGGGGAAGGTGAAGGTGCTACTCATACTGTTGTGGTGGCAATACTCCTTGACTATAGATTTTTGCTTTTCGGTGTTCCTCGAGTTGCTTCCAGTAATCCTTCAGGGTGAAGCAGGTGCAAGAGGACCTCCCTGTTGTGTAAGCAGAGTTGGGATAGAGAGGAGATTCCCTGTAATAAATGCTACCACTCCACTTAATCAGTATACATGGTACTTTTTTGGCTGTGTATTTTAAAATGCTTTAGAAATTGGGATGCTTGTTTATTTTTGGCTCCTGAATACCATGAGCATGGCACATATAACTATGTCTTGAGAGCAGTTCTGCCAGTCCTTGGTTTATAGATGGTGCAGTTTTGGTGGAGAAACGCGGGGGAACTCTACACAGAGCATGTATGTTGTTCATTGAGAAGCAGTGGGAGATGTGGAGAAAGGCTGCCAGGAGAGCAGCTCAGGGCCACAGGAATACTTGCTCTGTCACCTTTGTGCCCAAAAAGTGTCCAGGACATGTAATATAATGAATGGTACCAAGACACAGGTGCTCCAGCTGGGTGATAGGAGAAAGCATCCATTGCTTTGCAGTACATTCTGCTGATCCTCTTTGTACCGAGCTTTTAATTTGTGAAATAGTTGCACACCTCAAGTGTGGCTGTGTTCCTGGTGTACAGCTGAGTATTCCCCCAAGCAGCACCCTGGGAGGAGAGGAGCCCACGTGGTTGGGCTGTGATGCCACGCTTGGCCGCATCCCTACAGAGGGGAACCCACCTTGCCCCGCTTAGCAGGCGCTTGCTTCTCGTCTCCCACAGCTCCCACTGCTTTGTGGGGCTCTGTGTCAGCACTTGCAAAGCACCTGAAGGCGTCAGGAGGATGCTCTGGAAACCTCCTCCTTTCTCTTCACCCATGCTCTCTGCTCCAGTTAAGCACCAGCATAACCCAGACCACTTTTCTTGCTTTTCGGGAAAAATCTACACCACAGCGAAGCTTCGAAGAACCTTTTCAACTTACTCTTTTGTCAGGTTGCAGGGCATTTCTTGTGTCCTCCCCTCCAAAAATTAGTGATGGCTTTGTTCTGCCCCACGCTTGAAGGGTATTTTGCTGTATCAATAGTTTTCTTCACAGGGATGAAGTGGCCCATGAAGGAAGTTTTTCCTTACTGCATAAAATGTTAAATCGGGTTCTGTGAAAAATGTGAATCTCCTTTTTTTTTCTTATTTGTTGCAAGTATCTCACTTCATTTTTCTTTTCCCCTTTTAGAATGGTAACTGGCATAGTGCAACACTGCTTCCTTTCCTTAGACCTTAAAGGAGATGCACTTGCACAAGAGTTCGGTACCCATTTTCCACTAATACCTGTCGCACCTTCTCCTATTACCCATAAACTAAGACCAGGTATTATTTTCAGCTGCTTCAGAAATGACTCAGAGCAAACCAGAGCAGCCTGAATAAAATAACAACTGCATTTAAAAGTGAATCTTTTTGTGGAGCCCAAACATCTTAGCTATTTTGTTTACAGTGATATGTTTACACAACCTTCTGAACTTTTGAGACATCAGCTAGATCCCTCAAGGGGACTTAAATCTGAGAAGTCTCACAAAAACTGAGGTTGTATCTTAGACGGGTTTTGGCTTTGCTTTTGGTGACATCCTGGAACAGTTCGAGGACTCCCAGTTTTTAAGTACTTGCAATTTGAACCTGGTGCTGGTCTCCAGTCAACCAATTTGAGGTCTTGTTTGGGAATCAGCTCTGTTCAAAACCATGTTAATAACCTACACTTACACTGAAAACCTGCCCTGTGACTTCAACTTGCCAGTTTACCTGTCTTTGCTGGCAGAGCTCATCACCAAAGTCCAGTTCTGCTCCACTGTGCAAGTCCTGTCACAGGGGGAGGACTTGGAGCCCTGAACATGCTCAGCCCAGAGAGAGCCTTAAAGGAAGAGGTTTGTACATAAATTGTGAGAAGCAACGAGTTATATAAGAAAATGACTGAGGAAACTTCAGAGGAGGGAAGAACAGAGAATTCTTTGAAAAATTAATTTGGCCTTGGAAGAAAATGGGACAGAGCTGCTCAAAGAATTTTTGTTACAGAGAAGCTGCATCTTCTCCTTCCTCTGTGCCTGAGTGCAGGGAAAGGAGAGCGTGCCAATCAATCAGCCAGGCTCCAAAGTTAGGAGGAGCTGATATTTTAAAAACATGTTTTTGCTAGGAGCAACCTACGGTTTTCAGGGAGTAGTTAAGGCGTGAAATCAGTCTAAGCATTAACAGCTTTCAGTTGCTGTGCTGTACTTGAGTTGCTGGGAGCCCTTCTCCAAACAAGGTCCCTGTGGGTGCTGCTGATCATCCTCCCCTTTCCTGAGGGTCAACACTTTACATATCACATTTGCAATTACATCCTGCGTTGTTGTAGGCCATCATGACACACTCGATCTGTGTACT
Organism: Dromococcyx pavoninus; assembly: GCA_033558185.1. Classification (NCBI taxonomy): domain Eukaryota; kingdom Metazoa; phylum Chordata; class Aves; order Cuculiformes; family Neomorphidae; genus Dromococcyx; species Dromococcyx pavoninus. Next base: position 1,841,251 of record JAUMJL010000567.1, read on the forward strand.
TCACCTGGCTGAAAGAGCAAATGGTGTTCCAGAAACCATCTGGGAATGTTGTGCTGCAGCTGAGGTGGAGAGAGTCTGACAAGAATCCATGTGCTGCAGTTACAGATGTGTCCATGCAGCTAAGCTATGGCACCAAACTGATGCCTGGGACTAAGAAGGCACTACTGAAGGGCTCCTGAAGGAGCAGGCACATGAAAACCAGGTTTGTGCTCAGAGCTGGAGACAAGGAAGTCTGGGTCAGATTTTGTGCAGGTGTGGCATTGCCACTCCTATAGAGCCGCTCAGTGAAGCTACCAGAGGTAAAAGGAAGTCTTTTTGTCAGCAGCGAAAGGTGTTTGTTAGACTTATAGGTCTTGTAGGCATTATGCAACATTTTCCATTTTCTTTCCATAAACAAAACAAAAGATTACAGACATGCTGCCACCGAGCTCAACAGGAAGGAGTCTTCAGAGATTCGGAACAAGGTAAAGCAGAAACGTGGCTGAAAATGCCATTGCTTTTTCTGCCTTTCCATTTCCAGTCCTGAAGTATTTTTGCACTCCTGGAAGATTCTTTTTTTTCCCCAAAGAAACCTACAGGTGCACTCAAAGCATGTTCATCCACGTGCATAATGTCCAAGTCAAGTACAGCAATAAAATTTTACCAGCTCTGAACTTCATTCTGGTGCTTCACCATGGATGGTGGCAAGAACACGCACAGAAGAAGAGCTCAGAGTTCCTGTAGCACAGTAGCTGGCAGTGACGTGTGGCCAAGCCAGCAATGAGGTGCTGATTCAGGAGGATGAATGCTGAGGAAGAGAAACCAGAGATGGTCTCGCTGCTGCCATGCATTTCTACTCCTGAATTAAAGGGGGTGTCGGTATTTATTCAAGATCTATATGTGAAGTCATTTTTAATGGTGCATAGTTGTCCATAGTGGGAGCTATGCTGGGATTACTGTTTTCATTCACATTCTTTGCCATTACCTCCCTGTGAAAACAAGCTTTAGGGCACGTTTAAACATCCATGTGTGAGTAGTACAGTAACCTGAGGGTTCTGCCTGTCAGTAAGTAAGAAGCTGCACAGTCCATGGCCACGGGCCATGCTGTGTACGGGGAATCCGAGCAGCACAGATGCAATACAGGAACAGACTGAGACGGTGTCCCTGGGAAATGCTGTCATTTGGATTCTCTGCACAATTTTAACTGCTGCCTCATTTAAATTTCTCCCCGGTTTCTTCCTCATTACTGGTCCACAAGACCTGTTTTTCATTCCTTATGCTCTATGCTTGGTGCCCACTGAATAAAACATATTAAAGCAAATGCATGATGGAGTGGGGATGTGAATCCCTTTGTCACTTCCAGAAACGTCGGTCTACATAAAATCGATGGGTTCATCCCAGAGTTATGTTAGCATTAAGAGGGACAAGATTTGTGCCCTAGATAAGTCTGGATATTCTATCTGAGTAACAGCAGAACAAACCCATCTAACATAATCAAATTACTAATAAGTAAGAACAGTTATAGATAAATAACTTGCAGAAAGGGTATGTACTGCAATACCCAAAGGGCATGACTACACATTCCTTTTCTAATAGCTAAAATTATTCATGTCTAAGACAACTTTAAAACCAGTATTGCACTTTGCCTTGTCCCATCTGCCATTTGGAGCCCTCATATTGTGCCTGTCCTGCCTATGAGACCAAATAAAAGCCTCAGGGGCCTGTGGTAGGATTTTCCTTAAGCTTTGGCATGAGTGCAATGCCTTAGGGTTCTGCAAGACCAGCCTTCTGTGATATCACAGCAATTATTTAGCAAATGGCCGATTTTTAGCCAATTAAATACTTCCACTTTAGGGATGAATTGACTGTTGGCTTGTTTTTCCTTCCTACCTTGTTTGTACCACTTAGCCCTACTTTACATTCAAAGCATCCGAGATGCCTGTTTAATGATTATGGAGCTATCCCAGCCTCAGGGCTTGTTTATCCCCACTCTAGGTAAAGTAATTTAGACCTGAATATATGTTGGAAACCTTTTTTCTCTTTATGTCCAAATCAACCAAACTCTGCTGCTGAGGGGGGAAGGTGTTTTTCAGGCATTCTTTAGAAAACCAGTCTATCCCAGTTCCCCTGCAAGAATGTTTTTTCCACAGGAATTTCCCAGCAGGTGCCTTTTACCAGGTGATGTCCAGCCGCCAGTCAGAGCTGCAGACTGCTGGTGTGAACAAAGTCCCCAAGACCCCATCACTCAAAGCAGAAATTATATAGCAAAGTACCCAACACTCACGTCTTCAAATTACAACTCCAACCACTAGTTAATTGGTTCTCACACTGGGAACTATGGTTATTAATACAATCTTATTTTCTTGGGATTAGGCACGCTCTTAAATAAAACATGGGATTTTTTTTATGATGATTTATCTTTTCAGCTGCCCCAATCAGAGACATGTGCCAACAAGCAAGAAAATCAGGTTGCCACTTAAAACAACAAAAGCTGCTTTACAGGTTTCTCTTCTTGCTTTTTTTGCTTGGAGGTGAAGTTGCTGAAAATAATTTGAGTATTGCTTAATGTCTTTAGAAGCTGGATTCTATTCATTTTATTCATAGCTGGTTGTAAGAGTCCCGTGGCCTCTAAACAGGAAGGCATTTCCACAATGCAACTGAATACTTCAATTCAAATTTGTAGACAAATGAGCACTGAGTTAAAATTGAATAACAGCAAATTATCTCGTGTTCTGAAATATGGGGAGCTAATGAGCTAACAACCCAGGACCCTTTCAACTCAGAGCACCAGCTGATTGCAGCATTAATGTAATAAACATCAGTAATGCTTTTCTAGAACAAGTTCTGTTTAAAGTACAGAATTTTAACCTCAAAAGTTTTTGTTTATCTAGTGATCTGCATTCCCTTTGATTATTGCTACGAGGAAATTGGCCTCAATGGTAAGGCAGCCTGAGACTGACAGAGGTGTGGAGCTTCAGACCATTGCTTATGCTTAAAACCAGCCCCAAATTAATGCAAGTGGGATACCTTCCGAAAAGGTATCTGTGTCACAGTAGCACGGTGGATTCTTGTAGCTCATTGATTGAGCAGCTGGTTTAAGATGGCTTTTTTTCCTTCCCTCCTATGTTTTCCTTTTATAAATTATGCATCTAGAATTACATTATCCCAAGAAGCCCCTCATGTTTGCTGCATTTCCGACACAGTCTCCTGCCAATGGAGAAAGTGTGGGCAGATTAAATGCACTGGAAGTGTGTTCGTGGTGAGGACAGAGGCTGTAATTTAACTGTTTGTCTTTTACTTATCTCAGCCTCAATCATTCATTTGAGACCACGCAGTCTCTGCATTAAGACAGCCTGTGTTCCTGCTGGTAGTCCAAGGAATCCCATTACAGGAGGTCTGAGTGCCTGGGGCCGGGTTATCCCCGTGCCATGAGCAGGAGGAGCTGAGGAACCACGGACTGGCTGCTTGGGCTTGGTGACCGAGCTGAGCAGAAACACAATCCCCAGGCTGGAGAAAGTTTAGCAAGGTCTTTGATATAAATGAAATGCATCCCTTATCCACGTATCCCCCTGAGGCAGCAATGTCCAGTAAGTGACAGCGATGCGCCTGCAGCCTGGTGCGCTGGTCTAATATCAGCAAAATCAGCCTGGGGAAGTTTCCTGTCTTCGGCTGTTCTTTATACCAGCTCTGTATTGACCAGTGGATGTGCTGCTGTGGGCAGAAAGCTCCATTAGCCTGGAATCTCTCCCCTCAAAACCACTGCCAGAAGGTTCTGATAACCTCGTAGCCTTAAGCACCCACAGCAAGCACTGCAACCTTGCAGTTTCTTCATGCAACGGTCAGGCTTAAGAGGTATTTACCCAAGAAAGGTATGAGTTTAACTAGCACAGGTATAACCCAGTGTAAATACCATAATCCTAGATAGCATGAGAGGGCCTTTATCCTTTTCTTTTCAATTGTATAGGAAAGGGCTTAACCTTTTCATTGAAAAAAGCTGCCGGTTTTGCAGAAGGTATAAATAGAGACACTTTTGGCTCCCAGTGAGTCATAGTTTGCCAGCTGTGCAAGTTTTATTACAGGCTTTGCAATATTTACAAAGCTTTAAGGCCTCTCTTGAGTTCTGTCTTAAAGTAAATCATCTGAAAGGAATCATCTTCCATTCATACGAGGACAGAAACCAGCCACAGCCTTTCTGCCCAGCCTGCACCCTTGCAAGCAGGATGAGATGAAATGGCCTCAAATTGCACCAGGGGAGGTTTAGATTGGGTATTAGGAAAAATTTCTTTACTGAAAGAGTGGTTAAGCACTAGAACAGGCTGCCCAGGGCAATGGTGGAGTCACAATCCCTGGAGGTGTTCAGAAAACATAGACAGAAATCTTCGGGACATGGTTTGGTAGGTGCCAGTGGTGTTGGGCTGACAGCTGAACTTGATCTTAGAGGTCTTTTCCAACCTTAATGATTCTGTGATTCTATGAAGTAAAGCTGTTCACAGCAGAGAAAGTCATTGCTAGCTTTAAAATGGAAGTGATCTGCCCCCCCAGAAGCACTGTAGGCAGCCTCTTAGTCTAGGAGATGTAGTCCAGGAGATGTTGGGGAAAAGCAAGTGAAGGAAACAGACTGGTTTTGGAGAAGGAGGGGGGAAAAGATACATCAGGGAAGGTATTGATTATTGGAGGGCACAGAAGAAGAAGGTGGAATGTAAAGGCTGAGTGGGTGCTGGGGCAAATGCATACATTTTTCTGCTGACACAAACAAGCCTCCCTCCCTTTTTTAATGCACAGTGCTTACAGTTGCACTGCACTTGTTGCCAGCAAAGAGGTTGTGTGCATGGGGGTGCTGAGAGCTGAGGAGCAACTGGGGAACAGATGCAAGGAGGTCTGGACAGGAAGCCAAGGGATGGGAGGAGAAACACTGGGAGAGGAGCCAGCACATGGATGAAGAAGGGGGAACAAAGACAGTCAACAGCGTTGGACGGGCACTTGGAGTGCCAATCCAACCAGTCTGCCATGCCTAGGGAGAGCCTGCAGTCGTTGCCTCCCCACAGAAGAAGGGGCAAAAATCTACCTTACAGCATCTCCAGGTGGTGAGGTGCAAGCTGCTCTGGCAGGATGCTCCATTTGCAGTGTAATACATGAACGTTGATCGTTACAACTGAGGTGACCTAAAGGAAGAAAGACAGAGAAATACGCTCCGTCAAGGCGTGTGCACTCTTAGTGCATCCACCAGACAAAGACTCTACACATCAGTAATCAAAGTAAAGCTGTTACAAAACAAACCAGGCATCTGTTTTATTGGCAATTTGTCTTCCCTTTGGTAAACACCCACATACCACCAGATACACTGTCATGTATTTGGCCCATTGCACTGGCCAATCATTATGTTGATCACAGGCTGCAAATTTTCCAGTGCTACCTTAGTGTTTGTTGCTTTGAGGGACAGCAAATTCTGTTGCCTGAGACTCACTACAAGTACGAGTCTGGAGGGACACAACATGTCCAAAATCTCTGGCATTTTAGGCAACAGGAGAGTAGAACAAAATGATACATTGGATGGTTTTCCAGCAGGACTAAAATCTGCTGTATTCCCTTTCACTGGGGCTGACCCAGTCGCCATGTGTGTCTGTGAACTCAGCCCCCAAAATAAAGGAGTCCCTCTGTGAAGCCTCGTACAGTTGATTATCATTCAGACTCTGTATTTTGTCTAAAAACATTTTGAGCATGAATTTAATGCTTATTTAAAATACTGAAAAGGAATTTTAACAAACAACAGTGGAAGGCAAAACCCATTTCCTAGTTAATACTTGCTCAGCTGTTCTCCTTTCTGTGTGGAGATGGGAGCAATGAATGGATAAAGATATTACCTGAGAGGAAAATCTTCCCTAGACTTGTAACTTACATTAAATACTCCTTTAATCCATGATGTCTTATTTCTTTGGAATGAACTGGGAAAAACTCTTATGCTATTTGAAATTGCTTTTTTTTTCCCCTCCCTTTCACAGCTTTTCTTTATTCCCAGAAATTGCAGAATAATAAAAATCATTATCAGAAGCAAGCAGAGGAGTTTTTACAGAGCAATCCTTTTAATCTCATCCTTATTCCAGAGAATACCAGTCTGCCATGCACAGTTACAGAAGCTGGCCCAAAGCCTTTCCTTATAAATGCATATCTCCCACGAACCCCGTGCCTTTGTAAGCTAATGCAGTTTTAATTTCTACTGCAGAATGAATGGCAAAACACACTCATAATCAGAGTGTAGGAACTGAGAGTGCCCGACTGATACAGCTTCGGTAACCGCAAGCAGCAGTTCCGAGAGCTAAAGATTGTTTTCCTCTGCTCCACGGCAGCAGAGGCTGGTGATGGCATCGATGCATTATTTCTGTTTGAACTTTATTTTATGTCATTGAAAGGATGGTCACCACATCAGTTTTCCATTCCAGGCCTTTCTTTCCGCCGCAGCTATAATCCAGACTGCTCTATCGTTCCAGGTCATCTTCTCAGGGTCTCTGAAAGCTGAAGATGGATATTAAGCGTGTGAAGGACTATATCTCTTGGCTGTACTACCAGTACCTGCTGATCACCTGCAGCTATGTGCTGGAGCCCTGGGAGCGGTCCATGTTCCACACCATCATCGTGACTGTTTTCGCCATGGTGCTGTACACCGCTTACGTCTTCGTCCCCATCCATGTCCGCCTGGCTTTTGAGTTCTTCTCCCAGATATTTGGAGGTCAACTCGAAAGCACAGCTTCCATCGTGAACTGAACTTGATTGAGCAGTAATTAGCAGCTCTTGCAACTTGCGACACGCGCTGTCTCCTTCAATTTTGTGTATTTATCCTGAAGCAGTTTTGCAGTTATGAAAATACCATCTTCTCCTATAAAACATGGCTTTCTTAATTACCATAACTGAAATCCAGAGTAACACACTGACTACTGGCTGCACAGCCCCTGTTAAATGAAACAGAGGCCAGCTCTTGCTGTGTGATAATGAAACATCACCTGGAATGCCACATTTACTTAACACTCAACCAGCCCCACTTTCAGCACCCTAATTTAATCACATATGAAACAGCAAAGGTGGTTTATGGTGACTGTGAGAAGGGGTGCTACAGCCATTATACACAAAGAAGTTCTGCCAGCAGAGTGCAGTGGAAAAATATACCGTGTCTTCTTTGATCCAGATTAGGGAATATAAGGAGATGAGTATAATGCAGCATGATTTGAGTAGTAATATCTGGCTGCTTATTGACTTCTGGGTTATAATGGATGGGAGAAGAAATTAGAAGAGAAAATAGAAGCATGAATTGAATCCAACTTTTTGCATCTTAGTTGCTGCATCTGAGATTAGGTGGTCTAAGATAGTAAAAATAAATACTCCAGGTAGTCTTGCAATTTACTGAAAATGACAGAAAAAACAGGTCTGGCTCTGTTTCAGTGCACTCCTCCGTTCTTTGATAAAAACCCAGACATCCTTTCTTTCTGCTCCCATTCACCAAGGCAAGCAAAGTCTGTTTGCTCCAGAGGAAGATGATCCAGAAAATAGAGTGGAAGTAATGTTTTAATAACTGCAGGGAAGTCTGAGTGTTTACAGAGATCTCCTTTGTAAAGAAGAAATGAGATTTATTATAATTGCTGGGGGGGAGTTTCTTGAGCAATGGAAGGTTTGATGGGTTTTCACTCTACACCTAAATCAAATGTCAATGCCAGGTCACAGGTTACAGCTACACAGTGCATGTATCTAACAGCTGATTCTACTGTTATTAGAAGTGAGAGGTGCAAAATGTAAATAGCTTTCAAATAACGTCTGCACTGTTATAGGATTTTAAAAACCCTCTTAACTCCTTTATTAAGCTGCAGTGGGGTCCTGAACGCTTAAAAGAAACAAAGTGTGTTTGGAAACTAAGACATGTTTTGAAGGTTGAACAGATCTGAACGTGTGTATGCAGTTTTTTCAGATAACAATAAATTTTATTCTTCAAAAACAAGATTTCAGTGCATGACTCGGCCCTTCCTGTATTTCCTATTCGTTCATAAATAATGTGTGGGCCAGGCTGACCCCACGGCAGACAGACTAGATTGTTGTGAATGGTTTGGGGCAAGGTTACAGTGCCCCTTGGATGGATCCATGGGAACTGCCACGTTCATCCTCTCCAGTGCTCCAGCCCACGACCTGAAGGCAACTCTTGGAGATGCACAGGTCTCCTGCTTGTTCATCATCTCACAGTTGCCACTTGACTCACAGCAGAGCCCCATGTTCACACTGCCACTACAAGCAGATGATGGATGTGCCTGAAATCTCTTGGGGACTCTCACTGATGTGCTTCAAATTAAGGCAACAAACACCTGTGTGTGGTGGTAGCACAACAATCGATTGTTTTAGGCTCAAATTGGAGCCAAAGGCTGGGCTGTCATATCAGTTTAAACACAGTTGTTGAACTGTAAACATGAGGTACTAAGCTGTAATCACACTTATAGTAACAGACAGAGCTCTGGAGGAGAGGAAAAGTGTCAGATACAAGTGAAAATTTCATTGAAAGCAGTCTGTAAAAGAGAATAAAAGTAACAACCCAAATGTTGGAGATGAAAAAATGAAAATATTCCCCCAGCAAGCTGGTGCTTCAACCAAACCTGCTTCCCAACACCCTGTCCTCGACAGAGTCTACTGTTTAACTAGATAGTGTGATGATGTAAATGCCATGGCACCTCCTCATCCATCCTGTTTCCAATATTTTTTAATTTCTCAAAAAGGTTTTTTGTTCCCAATGGCATCAAACACAACTGACCTGCTTTTAGTGTGAGGAAAAACACCTTTCCTATGTGTATGCCAAGGCTGGGTCTTATATCTCAAGAAGAACACACCCCAATGTAATGTAGCTATTTAAACATTTAACTTAAAGCAAACAGAACAAGCAAACGGCTTTGTTCAGGAAGAGGGAATTTCCACTGATCTCTCATGGTGGGATTCATATAAAGAACTTCTCTTCCTTATTATTCCTGTTATCTTTGTTTAGCTTTGCGGGAGGTGCTCAGAAGACGGAGGAAAACAGCAGCAGTTTCTCTTTGGGAGGGTCCCTAGAGCCTTACTTAAGTGAAAACACTTTTTTTGGTGTGCATTCTTCAGCTTCTTACTAAATTTTAAAGATTTTGAAACTAAATTTTAAAGGCTTTGGGCAAGAAGTATTCACCAGGAAGGACAGAGACAGCTGAAAATAACCTCTTTCTGCTAAAAAGCCTTTTGAGATTTTTCCAACCCTTGCCACTTCTCCTTGCTACTAGAAAAGCCAAAATAACTCTAGCTACTTAATATTCAAAATCAGTGGGATCCAGCAGGAAGATTTCAAAGCATTTTTGGCACACAGCAGTGAACAGGAACATTTTTTCCCCTGGCTGAAGGAGAGAGGAGGTTGGATATCACTTGCGACAGCTTGAGACCACGCCGCAGCTTAGGAAACTCCGCTCCAGTTTTGAAATCCTTTTCCCTGTAGATGCAGCTGTTCATACACGATGGAAAGAGGTTTCCATCAGCTTACATCTGCACACTAATGTGGAAGCACTGTTTGCTGTCACAGCCACAAGCCACGGGAGCAGGGCTGCATTTCGGAGAGCCGCCAGGAATACCAGGAGACGGCTCGGGACGTACAGCACACGGGCAGCTCCGTGGTGAGGAGTACAGTGTCAGGCTCTTTATAAAACACCTTGGCAAGGCACTCTTTTCTCCTACTTCGTTATTACTCCATGTTAATCATAGTTAATTGCTCCATTATTACCCTGTGCTAATTGCAGTTCAGGCTGAGCACAGCAGCTGGATGTTTTTACACCAAAAAGAGCACATGAAAGGACTATGTTAAAAGTAAACAGAATCAATAATCCAACAGTGATGAATGAAACAAAAGCAGAAAGGGAAATGAACCAGTTCCACTTGCATTCACCCTGAAAGTACAAATGCATTATGAAATTAAGCACTGAGAAATTTTTGGGCTCAGCTGGCCAGCAGCATACCTCCCTCGTTTAAAATTCATCTTATTAATTTCATTTAATCAAAGCTAGCACTTAGCCTGCCATAAAGGTTTCCTGGCCAATTTCATGGATCACCTCCCAAATCCATTACTGAGGGTGGCTACACATGCGTGTGGCCAGGCCATGAACCTCCAGAAGGTTCTTAGTGAAGCCCCTCCAGGCATCCTTCACCCAAGACTATTAAATAGGCATCCCAGAGACCTTCTCCTTAGTGGTGCTCTTGTAATGTAGAGATCAGCACCATCACCACTCTGCACATGGAGCAGCCTTATTTCTAAGTTATTTCAGTGCACTCCTTTTATCACATGAATGAAAACACAGAGCTTGAAATAGGGTGGCAGCAGTTTAAAGCTTCGAGGGTGATCAGGGGGATACAGACGTCTGGTGATCGGCTGCCAGCTAAACTCAGCTTATGTGAGCAGTGACTAAATGCAGTGCTAACTTATTCAAAGTGTCATATTCCCAGTGCTTTTCATACCCCCAGAGAGCCTTACAGCAGCTCCTGCCTGACTGCTTACTCAACAGAAGAAAGAGAAAGCTCTATTTCCATCCTTTCTCTTGATCCTTCTAGAAAAGACTGGCAAAATAGTCCGAGGCGGTTGGTGTGGAAGTGCTGCCATTGCCCATCCTGCTCATCTTCGGGGCATCTAGGCTCAAACCAGCCACATGTAAAGGCAGGCCATCATCTGAGTGCACCGTCTAATCCACATGGAATCCCCTGAAATACCCCATTTTTATGAAGTTTTGAAATCCTAAGGATTTTCAAACACCATTTTTTTCTGAAATTTTATTATTGCTGTTATTTGGTATTAATTTAAGATTCTTGCTTTGGATGCAAATTCAGTGAGAAAGGGTAAGTAATTTCTTTTTTCACTTACAGTGATTCATACAGTTATGTTTAAAGGTAAAAAGGCTCTATGTTTTTTTATCAAGCAAAAAATGTCATCAACATTTTTTAAGTAATCATTTTTGAAAAGGACCTGTTTTAGATAAACTTTCCAAAACAGCAAACCATCGACCAATAGCATGCTAAAACTGTAATGCATAAGAAATGTGCCCCCACATTGAAACTTGCCTACAAATAAACAAGACATGTAAAGGGAAACCACTGTGATCCCCATGGCTGCACTACTGCGAAGGACAGATGTTGTCCTGGTCTTTGTGTACACAGAGAACTTGCCCTGCATAGCAAGGACTGTGTTAACGACACATTGCATCTGTCTCCCTTCACCCCTTACCAAGGCAATGCTCCATTTCTAAAGTTCCATTTCTCTAATCACTGGGAAGCTGGGGAACAAAACCAAAAACCTCTTCAAGCCATCATAAAAGCAGCACAGCAGGGAGTAGTAACAGTCAGCAGCACCGAACTGCAAACCAGAATGCATTCGCCGAAATCTGGGTGATTCTTGCAGGTGGATTCGTGCACCTTGTGGTGGAGATGTGGACAGGTGGCACCATGGCCACTTGAGCATTTGAAGATTACAGCAGGAAAGGCTAATCTTCAAATTATGTATTACTGGACCTGCAAGAACCTTGTCATAAGCACACAAAACGATCGACATCCCGTGCTGCACCACCAGCAGCACTGCCCTCTTGCAGCACACAAGCCCTTACCCAGGTCATTCTGAAAACTGACTCCTAAAATACCAAACTGCAGCTATATTGGCAAGTTACTGATTTCCTACCACAAACTGCTTCTTTTTGGAGCCCGTTTCTCTCTGTTTGGTAACTCCAGAAGCCTTCCTAGCCCAGATAAGACAACAATCCACATATCTGGACTCCCTGTGTGCATGTTGGTATTGACACAGCAGAATTTAGTGATAAACCATAACAAAGAGAGCCACTCCTCTCCTTTCTGGAGTATTGGTTACCTTCTTCAGGGACAAGAGAGTATGTGGCAACAGGCTTGTAGGACACCAGGAGACATCAGCTTCTTGTTTCTCTCTCCCCACAGCCCCACTGGCAGGAATTGCCAGTCCCCTACACAGCTCCAGCTGCCCTTGGCTCATCCTCTTTGGAAAGTGGCTTTGGCTGCTCTTGCCCCAGAGGGGATTAAGGTTTGGCTGAGCAGTGAGCGACCACCGTTTCACATCCTCCCTGCTTTGAAGAAGTTTCTGCTGCAGACACTGATCCCCAGAGAAGGAGGAAAACAGCCCCAAGACTGGCACCCAGGACATTGCATGAAAAAAGGGATGCACCATTTCATCTTAGCGTTCCAGAGAGATGCCCACATCCCCACCCATTAAACTTCCCAAATCAGGAGGGTTCCTCATGTTTTCCAGAAAGATATTGGGATGGTCTGTCAGACAAAGGGAATAAAAACTCATGATTAAAACCCAAATCTCCATCTTTTGCCAGCTAAATTACATGGTGTTTCTTAGCTTGCCTGGAAAACCCTGAAGTTCTTCATTTCAATCATGTCAGCACTTCCCCTCAAGCCAAGCCTGGTCAGAACTCAAAAACCGGGGAGTCAGTAGAAAAGCTAAACTCCTTCTGAAGTACAGATCATCAGTTCCTACAGTCACAGCAAACTTCACCCATGTACAGTCCTGCAGGAAGCCAAGGGAATCAAGGGAGTTGAATTTACCAGTGTTCTGGTAAAATAAACTACCTTGAATCTCAGGAAACTTAAAATTCAGTGATATATAAGTGTTTGTCAGCTGATAAAGGAGTCAATGCCTGTAACGCTCCTGAGGTCCTCCAAACCTTGTGTTTGTCCCACAACTCCAGCAGCAAGATCCAAAATCAAACGGGCTCCTCTTTATGTTCTGTACACACAGGAAGGAAAATTCAGCCTGAACTAAATGAAGACACCTTGGTTCAATGCATCATCAATTTTGTCCTTAATATATTTATTCCTTAGAGTAAGCGCTATTTTGCCTGAATTTGAGGAGCCCAAGTTATGAAAGCATCCCCATGCAACTTCTATGGAAACTCCCTAGCTGTAAGGCTGTGATTCACAGGCAGAGGTAAGAATTAACTCTCAGTTCACACTTGTCATCATTGGTGTCTGCTCCACCCTTATTTCAGAGGCTGCTTTCAGTAGTTGCTACATCAGGACAGCTAAGAGCTGATAAACTCTGCTGATTCTGGTGTTTCATACAGTCAGCCCCAAAGTGGGGCTGCCCTGGAGTTGTTCCCAGGATAACTGAGGCCTCTTCTACATTGGGATAAGAAGTTCCAAGCTAGAATAGGCTGTAGAAATTGCTTTGTGTGGCCTAAGATAAGCTATAGACACCTCAGGTATCAAAAGGTAGGTTTAGTCCAGGTTTAGAAGTGAAATCAAAAAGATGTGTGCCTACCCTTTGCATCAAAATACACATCCTAGTGTTGAGACAGGCCCAGGCTACAGAAAAAAAGCCAAGAACCAGGAAAAAGAGGGACTGGAAGGATCTACATGATGGAGAATAGGGTAAATCTGGCAAATCTCTACGAAAAAAATCTGATTCTGCTTTGCTTACAATGACTGAGCAAAGAGGGAGGAGAGGAGGAAACAAAGGTACATTGTGGCAGCGTCAGGAATAGACAGACTGTCAGCTAGAGTGCTGGTTCAGTTATTTTTTCTGACAGCTCCTATCTTGGCTTCATAATCATGGATTAGATCAGAAATATCTCATTATTTCAAGGTCATATTCAAGGATGAGTTACATGCCAGGAATCTTTATGAGCTTTAGATATTTTTAAAAAAATGAACAGAAAGAAAATGCAGGTAAAATGTCCCTCATGGAGTATTTGACACAAAACAACAGAGGCCACGCTCAGAAAAAAGCACCCCAGCATCAGAGAGGGCTGTAACAGGATTGCAGCAATGTAATTAAAAGATGGGGTGACGAGGCCCAGCAAATGGCCTCACCCATCAGACTGGCAGAGGAAAGAGCTTGTATCAGTTCTTTGCATTCCCCACAGCCACAAATTGCACAATGAGAGAAGCCTGGTAGCTGACATACACTAATTACCTGCCAAATGCACAGAGACTGAGAGATCTGTGAAGTAACAGCTGGCAAAAAGATGGTGCAAACCAAGTCGATGCATCCAACTCCATACCTCCTGGTGCCTTTACAGGACATACCAGATATTCCACTCAAGGTAAAAACCACTCAGATCTCAAGAGGCACTCACCACATCAGAAATGAGTATTTTTACTTCCCTTTCCAATATTTCTCCTCATATGAGAATGAAAGGCACAGCTTGATGAAATCAAGCAGAATTAGACCGCTATCAAGGTGTGCTTACCCACAGCTAGTGCTGTGTTCAGCTGTCCGTGCCATCTCACTCTCGGTGTGGAGAAATACCAAGAAAGGCTAAGTCATTCTTGTATTAAAGCCTTTCAGATCTGGCTAAATGTGACTCATTTGCTATCCAACAATCTGAGCATTTTGGTTTTCAGAAGCTCTTCCCTATCACAGATGTATTTTGGTGGCATCAAAATACCTCAGAGCCCTATGCCCAGTTCAATATCATAGATTGGTTTGGCTTGGAAGGAACCTTAAAGATCATCCAGTTCTGACCCCCTGCCGTGGGCAGGGACACTTTCCACTAGACTGAGTTGCTCAAAGCCCCATCCAACCTGCTCTTGAATACCTCCAGGATAGAGCATCCACAGTTTCTCTGGACAAACTGTTTCAGTGTCTCACCACCTTCTCTCCTCCAGGCTGAACAACCCCAACTCTCTCAGTCTGCCCTTGTCAGGAGGTGCTCTGGTCACCTTTGTGGCCTCCTCTGGACTGCCTGTAACAGATCCATGTCCTTTGTGTGCTGAGGACTCCAGAACTGAACACAGGACTCCATGAGAGTGGAGTAGACAGGGAAAACCACTTCCCCCAACCTGCTGGTCACACTTCTTTTGATGCAGCCCAGGATAGGGCTGGTGTTCTGAGCTGCGTTATCAGCTTTCTATTCAGAGTGACTGTGCCCTCTAACACCCACTGCACCCAAACCTTGTTACAAGAACACTTGGACATTGAAATAAGCATCTCATTGTACGTATCCTGTTTTTCCCAAGAAATCATCAATAACAAAACTAGCATTGCTGAGGTCATCTTTTATATAAATGCATATACTCCTAAATAAATGATGAGCTGCAAGCATTCGTATCAGCTTTGGAAGTTTCCACTCACAAGGAGCAGTCTGCACTGACTGCCTTTACACTAAAAGTCTATCACACATAGAGCAAGTTCTGGTTTTGCAATTTTATAGCTGAGCACTACCTGCACAGACTTCTTTTAATAATGATGTGTCAGATCTCCTTGTCGTGCCTGTGCCAGAAAGATGGGAGCGGTGGAAAAAAAAAATACAACCCACTAGAATTGCAACACCTCTTCCTGAGAAATTTATCTTGATGAATAATTATAAAATGCATACTCCATCCCAGAGGACTGTCGCAAGCGAAAAGAAAGAAAGAAAGAAAGAAGAGCTAAGTGCCATGGCACGGATCAAACCTGCTACTTCAGCAGTGTCCTGGGGTCCCACTGGTAGGATGCTAAATGCTCAAGTGGTGTGGTGGAGCACTGAGTGACAGAGTGTCCCGTCCTCCTCCTTCTGTGTTCTCCTTTCCTGATTGTTGATGCAATTTCATTTATCAGTCCACACTCTCTGGTATAATTTAGCTACAATCATGCATTTAGTTCTCAGGCTCTTTCTGCCACAGGCCCCTTTGCACAGGACTGTTTTGCAATCCAGCCCTGCCTCAGAGGATTATTCCAGTGATAAAAGTTTGGCACAGTGATTGCTGGAACATCACCGTTGCTTACTGAAGAAGGCATCAAGTCTGGACAAAAGCAAAGCCACTCAGCACTGAAACTACATCCCTATTGCAAAGCTGTTCATTGTTTCCCTTTGGTTTAGCTCCCGTTTTCACCACCGATGTCTCCTTTCCCTTTTGCTCCTTCCCTCCACGAACTATCGGTCTTTGGCTCTTCCATTCACATCAAAACACCGAACTCCTGCCTCTACCTTGCTCCTGTCCTCTGTTTCCACCCTGAATAGCGTTGATGCAGGGAGGAGAAGCAGTGCAAATACCAGCCAAAGAACAAGGGATACAGGTTTATTTTTAAAGCAAGTTTATGGAACTGTGTTTTGGCTTTTTCTCTGCTTGGATTTGTCTCCAGCCAGCTGGAGTGAAGCAGGTTGAAGAAACATCAACACCAGCCATAATTTTCATGTACAAGTTTTAACAGACACAGTGTGCGAAATATTTTTAGCTGCATATTGCTATTCTCGTATTTTCTTGTAAGAGAACTCAAAGTGCCAATATCTGAAAATATATATTCTACAGAAATACTAATCTCACTGATGCCAAGGTCCCTTCCTCTCAGCACAAGCCACCCTCTCACCAGGTTTCCTTCAGCCAGCTAACGGGATGAGGTGTTTTTAGCCAAGACATTGAAGATTCAAAAAGGCAAGTGGAAAGCAAACAGCTCTTATACAATAGTCTCTAAAATTTCCTATCGTGTTCTGATGAGCAAATATTTACCCTTTTAAAAACAATTATTTCTTAGTCTGATATTCAGGTGTAGAGCATCCTGGTACAGGTAACAATCACACCAGCGCTAAAGCAACACCTCCTGGCCCCTGTCCATGCCTTTGCTTAAAATTAAATCTTTGCAATGGAGAATTAATTACCAAAGAGAGTTTCTCTGACAATACAGCATGTGGATAAGACAGTGTAAATGCTGAGCTGCTGAAGTTCTGCTGATGATAAAAGAAAGGCTTTGATTTCTGTGGTTATTAAGAAAAAATAACCTGTGATTTCGATAAACACGAAACGGGTGATAAGAGCTGCTGAAGAACAGACGTTAGCACAAGGAGGATTCTCCCTTATAATCCAGAGGAACCTATTTCATGAATCTCATCTGTCTCCTTGTTCAAGCACTATATTCAAGTAACTTTGTGGTTTGGGTTATTTTTAAAGGCTACCAAGAAAAATGCATCTGTCGCTAACCCCGAGACAGGCGCAGCAGTGATTCTGAAAAGGCTCCAGGAATTGAGAAGGCAAAGGATGCCTTTCAGCACAGAACTGCTGCATCCACTCTGCATCTGACTGCAGCGGCAGGGCAGGGTGTGCACCCTAAGCACCCATCTTCTCCAGCTGCTTCGACACACAGCAGGGCAGGGAACCGGCCCCCTCTGCTGACAAACGGCAGCATTTACCCCTTGCACAACCTCCGTGTAAGCTCTTTGAAACGGTCAAGGATGCCCTGCACTGCATCGAACACGTCTTTGTGGCAGCTCCGTGCAACACATTGCCCAGTTAAAAGGAAACCAGAGTGCAGGTATCTGTGCTGAACGGAGCTCATGAAAGCGCAGTGATGCAACACACAAGGTTTATCTGTCGATCAGCTGGGACTGGAGTGTCACAATATGACGCTCGCTATTGCAAAGCTATTAAAGAGGTTTCTTTTCAGCTTTATTTGCTGCTGCCTCTGAAGTTTAGCAATAATAATGTTGGTGGCTCATACTCTAAATTTGATTGCTAATTGAATTCCTCACAAGGAACTGAAGAAATCGGCGAGAACTGGACAACAATTGGAGCATCATGCCAGTACGGATTATCTCACAGAAAGCAGTCCCTGGAGATGTGGTGTCCCAGCAGAATTAGCCAATGTAATTCCCCCAGTCATATCACTCCCTGGGACCACAGAAGACAAGCTGAAACAGCAGTGCCTCTGCCGAAGCACAGCTCTGTGTGCTTTACCTTGGTGAAATTAGTGGTTTGCGACTTCACAGCCACAATTGATAAAGGACAACGAGAGCCCTTCCTTCCCAAAGGAACAGGCCACATGGCAAGGTCTGATTATAACCTTAACCAGGGGTGTTGGACGAATCCATAGCTGCAAACACAAAGCTGCAGGAAAAACAGCAGAGAAGAGCAACCAGCCACGGAGGGGATACGACACCAGCCCTCCTGAGGCCCATCCCCACATCCTGCCTTGTACTAAATTTGGGAGCTGGGAGTTATTGCCCCACAGCCAGGCAAGGCACAACCTGTTCCTGCACAAGAATTCCTCCTACAGCTTCCAGAGCTGCTGGCACAGTGAGCTGCTGCATCCCTGAGCAGCTCACCTGGCCACAGCTGCACCTTTATTTCCCCATTCCACCTACTGACTACACTTCTGTTGTTCATCTGCTCTGTGAATGGGAACTACTTCATTCCTCTGAGTTATTACCTGATGGAATAGTAAGAAGAGTAAAACTGACGGGAATGGATGCCTGTTCAGGACTTTGATAAGCAAAAGTACAGGCTAGGTGTTACCACAACCCTTTTTAAAACTGTTTGACACTGGTAAAGGCCATAGAGGTGTTTCACCATTATCGTGCAACCCTCCTCATGTACCCATCTGAAAACTGTCAGTATGATTCTATGGTTAAATGAGGGTCTTTATTAACTTGTGACTCGGTGGTGCTGTACGTCCTAGAAGCCGAATCCCAAATTCATTTTACAGTAAGCATTTTCTAAAAAATGTCTAAAATGCTGTTTGCTTTCATTTGTAAATTTTTAAATTGACACAGGTAATGAAAACAGTAGCCCAGACCAGAGCACCTCTCTGCTGGAAGGTCAGAGCACAGAGCAGCACTAACTGGGCAAGAGCTCCCAGGAGCCCTTCTGGTAGCTTCACCTGCTTTCCTGGATCCACTTTATGTGAGGGAATAGTGACCTCAGGTGTCTGTTAAATTAATCACAGGAATCTCTCCCATGAATTTGTCATTCTTCTATTTATTGACATTTCTACTGCAAATGAAGATGCTGTGAGGCAGCTGTTCTGGCTGGCACACCTCCACCAACACTGTCCTGGCTTTTCCTGCCTTGGCACTTCAGCTTCCATGCACACTTCATGCACCTATTTACTGAAGAGCCCAGCCATCTACATATCAGGATAAGAGCAAACCTGTGTTAAAGCTGGTTTTAAACGGTGTGCCTGCTTTCCTTACAGACCAGGCAGATCCTTTCAGTGCTGCAACTTCAGTATTGTTTGGTGGATGGAGACTAAGCAGGACTTCTAGAGATCAGATACAACATCTATTGAAAATCTTAGGTTAAAGTCACCTTGAATTGCGTACGAGTTCAGTGTCGTTCCTATAATTCAAATGTCAAGTGCACATCAGTTAAATGTTTGGATAGCCTAACAGAAATGAAACATATACAGCATAAGATGTAGTGTGCTCACTACAATGGATTATAAGAATATAACAGTAAGAACAGAAAACTAGTATATAGCATAAATATAATACTTATTACTCATTGAAAAACAGAAGAGGGAAAGGTAAGAAATCAGCCCAAAGCAATATGCTTTTCACTAGGGGTAAGATTACATCTGGCAAAAACTATTTGTTCTTTTCTGCTTAGATTTCTACTGGCTTAGAGATGTAAATCCAGTGGAAAGAACCATTCCTGGAGCAAAAGACAGGGTCAGGAGCTTACCCAAGGGACAGCAATACATAAAAAAGCGATTCACACCTTTAGCAACTGCACTCATCAAGAAAAGCTCTTCCTCTGTACTGCCTCCATTTCTACAAATCATTCCCAAGACTGGTTTCTGGATTAATGGGATCAGAAATACTGTTTATTTAAATACACGTGACTCTTGGAAGAGATGAATCAGAGTAAAATGACACTTTAAAAACTTGCTAAGGCTGCCAATAGTGATAAAATTAATGGAAGAGTGAAAAGATTCATTCTAGGATGTAATGAAGTATATAGACTGATAACTGAATTAATTATACAGCTGTTCTAATTATTTGACAGTTCTATAAATGAGATGTGTGTGCTGAACACACTGTTGATAAGCTCTGCATTTCTATGTGATGCTTTTTATATATATTTTAATTCATATTTTCTGATTCTGTAACTGGAAGTAGAAGAAATTGAGTTATTTAAAACCTCACCGTGCAACTGCTGGAGGAATTGCATGGGCCTGAGTGTGTCTGAGCACAGCCCTGCACAAAGACAGGGTGCACAGCACAGAGAAGCTGCCAGGGCTGGGGCCACTGAGGAGCAGGACCTTTGGCATCCCCGTTCGTGACTGCTGCAGAATTCAGATGATGCCAGAGAGTGCGGTGTCTTTGCCACTGGAACAAGTGAGCTCTGCACAGATGCAGAGGATTATCAAGTACACACTTCTCGTACTGAGTGCCTATTTCCCAGACACTCTCACCCTAGCCCTTAAATCCAAATTGGCTAAAGTGAATAAACACTTAAATCACACTACAGCCCCAAATTCTGCAAAGAAAAAATGTAAAATAAAAACTTGTGCACACTGCTTGCCATGATTCTAACCTCAGGGAACCCTAAGGAGTAATTAACAACTCCATGCAACCAGGCATACATTGAATTGCCAATACAGTTTCAGAAAGCAGCAGTCACAGAAGGGGGAACAACACTTTTCACCCTCACCCTTTCCACTCTCCATCATTGGTACTTGAGTAGCTGGTGGTGGAGATCTGACAGCTTTATCACCCAAGCTGCCAGAATTTACAAAGCCTTCTTTAAATTCATGGCAGTGCCTGTCCACAGTCTTATAACTCCTGCAGCTCCTGGGTGAAAAGGGAAATTAAATGGAGCTGTGAAAACTCAAATGTCCTGATGAGTTACCATCTTGCACTTTAGATAACAGCTCCAGAGACATTTGCAGGGAAAGAAAAAAACACTAAAAGCTTTAGCTCACATTAGAAGTGTAATTCCTGTAGGGGTTTTTTCCAGGTAGATAAGCAGCTATTGCCACTTTCTTTCTCCTGTCTCATATGCCTGTATAATGGCCTCATTAAGCAGTGCACAGTTGTTCCATGGAGAATGAATGAGAACAAAGCCAAGAGCACGCATGGAGCAGCACATCCAGGCTGGTGAGAAATCCAGCCCCTCCACCCTCCTCTGGACTGTTTAAAGCAGCAGCTGGGCACGTTCATAGTTGTGTCCCTGCCTTGTGTTTCCTCTGGTCATCTACACTAGGCCACAGTTGAACTCTCCCAAACCCAATTTTTCTGGTTCCATACTACAGTTTTATATTGACCACTGCAAGCATGACCCCCAACACAGGTACAGAACAGTGAAGAACCACACAAATGCACTTCTACATTGTTTTCTTCCAACCAAGGATCTCCTTCTGTGCCCCACGTACAGATCCTCTGCAGCTGTCAGGGTGACAAGGAGAGAGCATGTCTGTGTTTTGAAGGCACAACAGGCATCCTGCACGGCTCCTGAGAGTCTGGCTGCAGTACCAGTAGGGCACTAAGCAGCATACGATGGCAAAAGGACACAGTGATCTTCCCAAACATAGTGTATTGAACTAAAAGACTGATCTGAACCACCACAAATCAAGCAGATGGGGCTTGACAGGGCTGAAAAATAAACCCATATCCATTATTTTTCTACAGGCGTTACCACAGACATGTGGCAACCGCACACACAGAAGAAATCAATAGCCTACAGGATTAATACCCACACCTACACAAATCTGATCCTCTCTTAAATGATGTGCAGTATAAGTAATTTCCTAATCTGTCAGATGTCTGGCTCCTGCCATCCTATAACAAGTAAGGTCTTACCAACAAACACATTCCTAAAAACACCGTCCATCTTGACAACTACAATATTGGCTTGTCTTTGAATATGGGATCCTCACTGGGAAGAGATGGTGAAATATTTCAGTCCTCATCACGTGGCCAAAGTCCATGTAATAAGTTCTGAAATTCAGACCAACCATTGCTAAAGTTCTTAGGGAATTCTGTGCTCTGCTTTTTATCTTGTTGCTTGTGTGGTGCTAGAACCATACCAATATTTTAACAGTTTAAAAGACACAAATTCTACTTTGATGGGTGGAAGCCACAAGGCAACAAGAACTTGCAGGGATAATCCAAAGTACCTCAGTGACATAAAAGATTTTAATTCTGATTTTAACAGGCAGCAGATGGTGGCTGTGTCTTGAGCTGAGGTAGGGTTTAGTATATTAGCACTGAAACAAGGGGGAGAAAACTGCAGTTGAGAATATATCAGCAGTGCAAACATTTAATATATTATTAGGATCCAATTCTCCTTCTGGTGACTTCACAGAGGATCTGGCCCATAAACAACAGGCTTTGTCCTACCCCTCTTGCAATGTGAAACTCGCCAAGTGACAGCCTGGAATTTACAGGAAATGTGTTATTTCATAAGTCAACGATCGAGTGATTCACCAGGGCTTGAAAGTAAAAACTAATACCCATTGCACAGCAGGGTTTCTGAAGAGTATAGAAATGAAAGTTCACTGCAGGGAAACACTCATTTTTTATCATTTTTTGCCTTTTCCTTTTTTTTTTTTTTAATAACATGGTCCATAGCCTCCAGAGAGGTCTGCAAAAAAACCTAATTTCAAAAGAGCAGAACTGAACAACAATTTACAACCACAAGCAGCCCATCAAAGAAAAACATGCCAAAGAATAAAAAAAAGTCGGACAGCTCGAATGCCTGTGATTTTCAGATCCCAAAGCAACTCTAAAACGACCAAAAGAACTCTTCCTTTCCATCAGGATGTTGCTGGATTAAATGAACCACACACAATGTGTGGATACAATTCAGCTCTACTTTTCTCCATCGTAACTGTAAACTTACAGAAAACAAATGCTGATCTGCAAACATACCTTAGTGTCAGGACAGTTCTTTTCCAAAGGGAATGGTTGGTTATTGTACACCATAAATGGAATCCAACCCAAACAAATTGTACTAATGCCTTCTAAAGTATTACGTAACTCTTGATGAATGAATTATGACAGTGTAGTTGACAATGATCTCGCTGCAAATTATTTCTAGGTTTATGAGCAAGCTGTAGTGGCGATGGGCACAGGAAGAAAGGTATTTGTTGCTCTGTTCTCCCCTAGGGAAGCTCAAAACCTCCTTCTGAGGGAAGAACAACTCTTCAGAGAAGGTGATGGGTGGAGCAGAGAGATATTTGGTGGTGTTAACATGGAGCCAGGCTTGGCTACGTGGCATTTAAGCTTTAAGTTACACTTCAGAAAGACACGACATGGTTTTGAATCATGCAGGCTGGAAGGGGCCCACGAGGTCTCTAGCACAACCTCCTGTGCAAAGCAGCATCAAACACGAAGCCAGAACAGGTTGCCGAGCGTTAAACCCCTCTGGATTTTTATTGTTTCACCTTATGCCTGTTGCCTCTCATCCACCCACCAAACACCAGTGGGAAGAGCCCTGCTCCCTCTCCTCCGTGGCCTGCTCATCGCTCTGGATGGCTGCTCTCAGCTTTCCCCAAAGCCATGTCTTCTCCAGCCCTGGTACAGCCTCCGGGGGGAATGGCTTTAAACTGGAAGAGGGAAGACTTAGATTAGACATAAACTCTTCACGATGATGCTGGGGACGCCCTGGAGAAGCTGTGGCTGCCCCATCCCTGGAGATGTTCAAAGCCAGGCTGGATGGGGCTTGGAGACCCCTGATCCAGTGGGAAGTGTCCCTGCCCATGGCAGGGGATGGAACTGGATGTGCTTTGAGGTCCCTTCCAACCTAAACCATCCTGTGATGAATTAATCATTAATTGCGGGGACACTCGCATCCCGACCGGTCCCCGGGAACCCTGATCCCCTCCCTCCCCCCGGCCCCTCCTCTTCCTCCCCTTCCTCCTCCCTTTCCTCCCTTTCCTCCTCCTCTTCCTCCCGTTCCTCCTCCCGTTCCGGTGCCCGCGTGTGCCCGTGGATATGGAGTACCTGCCGGGGCCGGCAGCGCCCACCCAGGGCAACGTGTGAGCGGGGGGGTGCGGGGGTGTGCGGGGCAGGGGGGGCGGTGGTGGTGTGTGCGGGGGGATGCGGGGCGGCCGCCGGTGACCGTGCCCGTGTCCCCCTGCAGGCTGTGCTGCCGGTGCGGTGTGCCCATCCCGCCCAACCCCGCCAACACCTGCGTGGGCTGCCTGCGGGCGCAGGTGGACATCACCGAGGGCATCCCCAAGCAGGGCACCGTCTACTTCTGCAAGCAGTGCGGCAGGTGGGCACCCCCGACCCCCGCCCCGCTCCCGGGAGGGGCAGCGGGACCCCTACCCCCCCATACCCCCCACCCCTGTTTCCTCTTCTCCCCAGGGGCAGCGGGACCCCCCCGTCCTCTCCGTCTGCTCCTGGGGGGCAGTGGGACTCTCCTCCCCTCCCTCTGCCCCGGGGGGGCCGGCAGGATGCACAGAGACCCCTCTTCTTTGGGGGGCAGTGGAACCCCCTCTTCCCCTCCTTTGCCTCTCAGGGGGCAGCAGGACGCACAGAGATCTCTTTTCCTGGGGGGCTGCAGGACCCCCCTCCTCTCCCTCTGCTCCCGGGCGGCAGTGGGACACACTGAGACCCCTCCTTCTTCTCCTGGGGGGCAATGGGACCCCCCTCTTCCCTCCTTGTCTTTTAGGGGGCAGCAGGACGTACACACACCCCCCTCCTCTTTCTGGGATGACAGACAGACATAGAGACACAGAGACACATACACAGACCCCTCTCCTCCCAGGGGGCAACACCACACACACATCCCCCACATCTCCCAGGGATGGGGCAGCAGGACCCCTTTCCCCTCCTTCTGCTCCTGGGGAGCACCAAGGAACACACAGACCCCCTCCCCCCCTTCCCTTGACAACAGACAGACAGACAGACACAGACGCACAGACACACACACCCCTTGCCTCCTCCCAGGGGGGCAGCAGGACACAACACCCCCACCCACCCATCTCCTCCATGGGGCAGTGGGACACAGACACACATGGCCCCCTCCCAGGGGGCAGCAGAGTGGGGCAGCCCCTCAGCTCTTCTGATTTTCCAGTGCATTCCTACATTTCCTTTCTTCTGGGAGTAGAAGGGTGTTGGTATGTAGGGTCTGGGAGATTTAAATGAGTGAATTTATGGTTCCTGGGCAGGTGATTAGTGGGGATGGCAGTAAGAGCATGAATGCACTTGGGAATGCGTGAGTCTTAATGCTTTGGGAGGCAAAATTTGCAGGTGCTTGATTAGTATTAAACCTGAAGCTTGATGGATAACTGCCCAGCTCTTGAGTTGATTGAATTGCTGAAGCAGGTTCATGTGCTGTGAAATCCTTCCCATGCCATAGGTATCTTCAGCCTCCCAGCACCTGGATCCAGTGTGCCTTGGAATCAAGAGAGCTTCTTGCTTTGTGCCTTAAGAAAATCAAAGCTTCACTGAGCAAGGTGAGCAGCTCATCCTATTTCATTACCTGTTGGTATTGCGTGATGTCCAGGTAACCTGTACAGGGTTTGATCCTCTGGGAGCAACCAGTGGTGCTTGTGTAGAGCTTATTGGCTGATATATATTAAGCATAGAGAATGGCAATCTGATCTCACATAACTTTATACTAGAATTCCATAAGGACAGGCTTTAACAAGAAATTTCCAAGCACATTGTGGATGCTCTTGCAGTGCAATTCTGGGAGAGCATACAGCCTGTGGCACAATTGTGGTGAGAGTTGTGGATAATTAACTGAAGTGAACATGGTTTTAATGCATTTTAATTTTACAGTTTTCTTTTTACACATTTTTAGATTTGTTTATACAATACATGTTCTAACTGGTTTATGGTAATAGGAAAGAAAGTTGCAGAGATCTGTTTGTAGATTAAAGTGAAAGTCACACGTGTAAGTTGAATAAAGCGTCTCTTGGGCTCAGGCTCTTACCAGAGGAAAAACTCTGAGATAGTGTTATAGGCAAAAAAATTGGTTCATTACAGCAGTCATCAAGGTTTGAGTTAGATTGCCTTCCTGCTGTTGGGCTTGTACTGAAAGATGGAAAATCTATTTTGCTGCAATAAAGTTGCGTGTTCTTGGTTTTAGAGATGAAATTGGCGTTGCACTCCCGAGGAAAACATTATGCTACCCAAATTCATCACTACATGGCATCCAGATACTGCTGCACAGTGTGTTCAGTTTCTCTGGTGTGGCAGTCAGACTGCATTGCCATTTGTTATTTTTGGTAGATGAGGCTCTGCATCCTAACAAAGCAGCATCAGTTGGGTTTGCTGTGCCGGTACCTGTGGTTTTAATTGAGGTTATTCTCTTGCTTACTTGGTTGAGGAGTTATGAACTGTACCATAAGCTTGTGTTTTGTGGTAGTTAGAAGTGCATGTTTTTAGCATGTGTACTGTTCCTCACTT
The DNA here is from genome assembly GCA_033558185.1 of Dromococcyx pavoninus. Classification (NCBI taxonomy): domain Eukaryota; kingdom Metazoa; phylum Chordata; class Aves; order Cuculiformes; family Neomorphidae; genus Dromococcyx; species Dromococcyx pavoninus. Next base: position 1,867,344 of record JAUMJL010000567.1, read on the forward strand.
GATGACATCCTGACTAACAACAGAGCTTCCTGAGAGGTGGAACCAACATGCAGTATGTAAATAAATGCAGTCAGGATAACTTTTCTCTTGAAAGCACTCTTATACACCCTACTTTGATTCAATATTGCCCCCAAATGACAGCAGTCAGCTTCTCCCAGTGCTCCTAACAAGAAAGGAAAGTAATAGACCTGGAAACCAAGGTAAAAGAGGTAAAGCAACATGAAGAAGGAAAAACTGTTATTAAAATTGCTGTTTGGCACATTGGACTAGAAAAGGAATTGTGCAGTGTAGTACAGTACAGGTCTGTATGAAGTTTATACAAGTCATTCTGAAGACATCCTATATTGTGATGGCGTGGAGTTGTCTTCAAACAACCCCTCTGCCTCACTTCACAAGAGAAGACAGAAAAATTAAGCTCCATGGTGCATCAGTAAGTACAGCACATGAGAGTTGTGTTATTATAGTATTAGTGGTGGTGTTAATGTGTTGCTGTTCCTTCCCGTGGGCAGGTCCGACTGATTGATGCAGGCTTCATTTGGACTGAACCACATTCTAAGAGGCTGAAGCTGAAATTAACTGTTCAGAAAGAGGTAACTGGAGTATTGTGTTCTGCCTGTGGCTTGGAAAAGCTTTTATGGGAAAGAGTATGATTTTATTACTACATTTTAGATGAGTGGTTCTCTCTGGGTAAATCCAGCACGTCTTTACTGACTTACCTTGACAGAATATTAATTTCACCCTGCCTAAATGAAGTGCCCTTCATCACTGTTCAAAGAAGCTTATCAGCTGGACAGTAAAGTTGGGAAAATACCTTTAGTATTTGTGATCCAGATCTTGCTGTCTGTCACCTGGAAGTTATTTCAGAATGCTGGGGTGAAATCGCTTTCTGCCTTGACGGGACTGATGAGGAAACCTTTTAAACTTTTCTTTTGCAGGTGATAAATGGAGCAGTTCTTCAGCAAGCGTTTGTGGTGGAATATATAGTTCAATCTCAAATGTGTGATGACTGCCATAGGATTGAAGCTAAGGATTTCTGGAAAGCTGTAGTGCAAGTCAGACAAAAGGTAGAGGCAAACTGAATTTTCATTTGTTGGTGGCAGAACAATCAGGTGGACAAATCTTTGGGTGAATTTTTGATTTTCTTAGAAAAAGATGCACTCACACCTGCATGTTGCCATAGTGATACATTCTGGGTTCACATTGGGGTTTTTTCTTGCTGACCTTAGCTTAGAAAAACTTTCTATCCCATCCAGTATTATTAGCATATTCTTTTTAAATGATGTTTGGCAGGAGGATACAGAATATCCTTCTGTATTTTAAGGCAGTGTTAGAAACAATGGTACAGATTGTTTACAAGTATTTGGATCTTCTTTAAAGAAATGATATCTAGCAAACAGTTACAACAAAATGAAAAACAGAAGCTTTAGGTAATTTATTATAAATAGAGCACGAATCTGAAATCTTTTTGCTATCTTGGACTTCGGGCTGTGCTGTCTCTGGACAATCTCTTCATAGAAGTGTTTGTACTGCAGGGACACTGCATTTGTACTACGTGGTTCATAAATAACCTTGATAATTTTATATCATTCTTTGACTTTAGACTCTGCATAAGAAGACTTTCTTCTATTTGGAGCAGCTGATTTTAAAACACAGGCTTCATCAAAATACACTTCGCATCAAAGAAATCCATGGTAAGTGAGGTGGCTCGTTCGTCTTCAGCTGGGCTGGACTAACCTGTTTTTATTGTAGCTGTGTACAGGTGAGGAGCAGATTACTGAGCCTGTGTATTGTACTTGGAAAAAACACAGCACTGGAAATGGATTTATTTATCAAAATTTCTTTTCTTTAAGATGGCCTGGATTTTTATTATTCTTCAAAGCAACACGCCCAGAAGATGGTTGACTTTCTTCATTGCACAGTTCCATCGAGGTACATCGTTTACCTTTATTGCCTTGAATAACCAAAAGCTTTTGGGAAATGTCTTTTATCCTTTGTGCTTAAAGGATTTGTAAGTGGAAGTGTAAGGAACCTGTATTCCAGTTAAAAGAGACAAAACCCCTTCTGCAGAAGTCCCACGTTTTCCACTTAGCCATTATAAAACTAACCCTTGTGCATCTTTTCCTATTTCTTTAATATTTGTATTTGTAGTATTATATACTTTCACTGCTGATAACCTCCTGTTTTGAGGAAGGTCGTTCTCGCTGCCTGATGGCTCTGTTTTTATGCTTTATAGGTCAAAATCATCCCAACGTTTGATCTCACATGACATTCATAGTAATGTCTACAACTACAAAAGCACTTTCTCTGTGGAAATAGTTCCAATATGCAAGGTAGCTTCTCCCTATCTCACATTCTTGTATGAAGTGGGTTGAGGGTTTTTTTTGGTGATGGAGGCCTGGTTTATTTTGTGTTTGGGGGGATGGAAGGGTTTACTCCCCACAAAGCATGGGAAGTGCAGATAGCAGCTGTCTTGAAGTTATAGGGTGATTCTGGGCAGAGAACTGAAAGCATACAGTTTTTTAAACGTGTATTTCAGATTTCTCTAAAGACTTGCTGAAAAATTAAGGAAGTGTGAGTGGAAATTATCTTCTGTTTGCCTGCAGGACAATGTTGTGTGTCTGTCACCAAAGCTGGCGCAGAGTCTGGGTAACATGAGCCAGATCTGTGTGTGCATCAGAGTAACCAGCACCATCCGCCTCATCGACCCCAGCACTCTGCAGAGTAAGTCAGGCATCCTTCTCTGCACTACAGCAGCCTTGGGTTCTTTCTGCTGGCACGTTTTGTTTTCATGACATCATCAGGTTTTAGACCATGATATCATAAATGTGTCTTTATAATCACTGATGTAGAAATTGAATAGTGAATTAAGATGTAGTTCTCTAAACTTGATTTCCATAGTTTCTTAGGCAGAATGTGCAGGGTCACTGTTAAATTCATGGATGTTCTAGGTCTTTGCTAAGCACTTAAGTTTGTAGCATACACTCCTCTAAAATGAGATGTCATCTAGTTTTCCTCTAGATTCTTGGGTACCAGAAGTGCTGTGCTTTGATTGCTATTTGCTGATAAGCTATACCAGCAAAATACCTCTAATAAGGATATGTCCAGGAGAGTGATTCCTGTGAATAAAAAGATCTGTATTTCAGAGTTATGATCTGTGATAACTGCCCTTGTCACAGGAGTTTGCAGTATGGGTCACATCCTAAAGACTTGTGTTGCAGTAACAAACAAAATGCATTTAGCAGTTGTCTTATTTTTGGCAAATGCTTCCTTTTCCTTTTAATTTCTTTGCAAGAAATTCTCTCCCTTGTGATTGCCTGTGCTGGTGGTTTTTTTCCAGTTGCTGAAATTGATGGAAACACCTACTGGCGCCACCCTTTCAATAGCCTGTGCCACCCAAAACAACTGGAGGAATTTATCATTATTGATATCAACAGGGTTCAAGACAAGAAAAAAGTTGCAGGTGCAGGAGCAAGATCAAACAAGGTAAGAATTCCTCTAGTTGACTCAGTGTTCTGGGCTTTGCTCTTCCCTCTCTCTTCCCCATCCAGCCAAAATCCTGGTTTGAATCATTCTACCTTGCTAAGTCATGATTGCTTTGTCTTGTCTTGCCTCTGGTAAAAGCTTTTCTCAGGAAGGTGTGGACAGTGCTTTGCACAGGTGTGATGTAAATTCCACTTCCAGAAATTCTTTTCTGCTGAAGAGTTTAAACTAAATGTTGCTATCATTATTGAAATTATTTTATTTTAGCTTTGCAACTCTTCAATTATTAAATTGTTTTCAAAGTACAGAAGCATTTCTTTTTAACCAGAATTAATGAATCAGTACCAAACATTTTCTTCTCAGTCAGAAGCTCTATGTGGTTGAAAGTTATGAAGTTAAAAACCACCAAAACACATGTCTAGTTATAGAAACAGCCTTGGTGGAGTTCTTGGGAAAAGCGGCTGGCATGTCCTATTTCCTTGCTTTTGTAAAGATGAGAAATGAGGGGTAGCATTGGATGTTTGATGTAGCAATGTAAGTTTAATTACAAAAGTGATTTAAACCAGTAATAGAGCAGTGTAAATGTTCTGATAGCACAGCATTTGATTACAAGAGCGTTTTCTCTCTCATTCCTCAAGCACACACTGGCTGAAGCCTGGGTACAGAAGACCTCGGAGCTGGATACGGATCATCAGTATTTCTGCTCTACTCACTTGGGGCACATTCTGAATCCTGGTGACCTTGTCTTGGGGTCAGTTCTGTTTCTTGTTTTTTATTAAATGATTATTTATTGACTGTACTCTGGATTCTCTACAGACTGAGTTATTATTGAGGAAGTTTTGGACTGTTCTGATTTCTAAATAAAATCAGTAGAAGAGATGGAATCCTTCATCTTGACCACGAGGACGTGGTCCTTACGCAGGAAATCTATTTTCTAGCTGAAGTCATCTTGAGAAAGGGGCTGTTGGTGATGAGAGAGCTGAAGTGTTGGCTTTAGAGTGCAGATAACAGAAATAGGTGGGAGGGATTTTTAAAATACCAGGCAAGATCCATTTGTTTGGTAGTGAGTATCCTATGCAGCAACGACAGGTGTGAAATATTTGTGAGATTGGGCAAATTAGGTGATTCTCAAAAAGGCATAAACAAGAATGTTATCAGAACTGCTGTAAGCAGGCTCAGTGGATGTTCTGTTTGGGTCAGCAGGCTGGGGGTGCCATGGGACAGAGTTTGCCAACAGCAGCTTCTAAGAGTTATTCATAGTTATGGCAGCTGCGTATTGATGTGGAGGGTTTTTTTTGCTCTGTACTTCATTGGGAAACATTTACCTTTCTCAGGAGCTGTAACTTATGCTGTGCTGCCCTTTTATACAAACTTAAGATATATTGAGTTCAATTTTGTAGACTTACATAAGAGGGTGGGATAAAAATACGTGTTTTCATTTTAGATTCGACTTGGCCAACTGCAACTTAAATGATGAGTTTGCCAATAAGATGAACCCACACCATATTCCTGATGTGGTAAGGCTGTTCTCTTTCTTCCTACAGAGTTCTCTGTGTTACCCAAGGGTATTTGGGAGTTCTGTAGTGCCAGAGGAAGAGGGGATATTAATACTGAAATTTGAAAAGCGTCTAATTTTGAGAATTATTTCTCACTACTTTAATTTTTGTGTGGTGGTTAAATAATTCATTTGCTTTACCTTTCCTTACTCTGTTGCTGTTCAAATCACCATGCACTGTGTGGTGGACACTGTTCCAACTCCAGTGTGTGTGCCTCTTCAGGACATCATACAAAGGGTTTGGAAACTTTTGAATGGACAAATGCTGTATAAATTCTATATAAATAGACTTCTGAGTGCCAGACCGACTCTCCTGTTTGTAAACTGAGTTTACAGCTGCCCAAGTCTAGACTTGGGTGTTGTTTTGGATTTTAAAAGGGCGTCATAAGTGGTATTGAAGGAGTATGTGTGTAAATATTTGCTGTTTCTCACTGCAGGTATTAATAAAGAAGAGCTACGACCGTACCAAGCGCCAGCGTCGCAGAAACTGGAAGCTGAAAGAGCTGGAAAGGGACAGAGAAGGCACAGATACAGATGATGAAAGGTTCAGTATCTGCCATGGAGCTTTCCAGTCCCTCCTACCCAGGATACTGTGCCAAGTCTAAAAGTACCATTTTGAGGTTTCTGCTGAGGAGGAACCCAGTGTGATGCCCGAGCTGTGCTGGCTGTGAAGGGGGCACGAGCAGCTGCTGCTGGTTCTGTCCAAGCGTGGTGCTCACTCAGAGTTTGATAGCAGTGTCCTTTGAAGAGCAGTTATCTCTTGGCATTTCCCCTCTTTCCATAGTGCAGGAAGTGCCTTAAGCACGTGCACCTTATTTATTCTTGCCCTGTCTTGACTGCCAAATCTTCAGGAAACACTGAGGACAGCAGGCTGGGGAAGGGGGGTGGAAACAGAGTGAGTCCTGAAATCTTGAAGATAACTGCAGGGTTTTCAGGGTTAATGTTCAAAATATAAACCCAATTTTTATGTTTTTTTCCAAGGAGAGCTTCAGTCATGAGTGATATTGGAAGTGTTGTGTCTGCAGCTTAAAATTAGTGTCTGTCTAGCTGAAGTTTTCACTTCAGTGGTTTGGTCAGTGACAAAGCTGATACAGCACCAGCAGGCTCTAAATAATGAATGAAATCATGAAATAACCAAGTAGAGAATAATGAGGCAATTAGAGTTAAATGAGGACAGGCAAATCGAACAAATTCTTTGGAAAATAATAGATTCTGATTAAAAAAAAGCAGAAGGAGTGAGTTAGAAATGTGGAAATGTCTCAGAAGGCTCGTCTGAAGGACTGGACTGCAGCCCTTCCTCGGGGCTTTTGTTTCTTTGATTTTATTTTGTTTTATGAATTTGCATAAATCAAAAGGAAAACTGAGTAAATACATTAAGCATCTTTTACAGACAATACCAGGACTTCCTGGAAGATCTTGAGGAAGATGAAGCCATAAGGAAGAACGTCAACATTTACAGAAGTAAGGCCTTTTTAACCATTTAATTGCACTTAACTGGATCAGGACTATTTGAGTAAAAATATTTTTACTTAAGTTCTGTATTTGGATTCTTGGAACTGCTCATGGCTGGAGGAATGCTGTAATGTAATAGCTTCAGGTATCCAGTGTATTTCATATGCACTGAAGGGATGCTGATGGGTTGTGTTTGCCTGCCTTTACCATGAGAGAGAGGTTTTTTTTCTCCTGCACCCAAAACCTCTGCTGGGTAAAGGACTTGGTACATAATTCAGCACCTTCTGTGGGATCTTTGTGTTTTAGGAGGGCTTTGTTTGGGTTTTGGTTTGGGGTTTGTGGCTTGGGTTGAGTTGGGTTTTTCCCCCCCCTTCCTTCCTTGGGGTGGTTCTGGGGGTTGGGTTTGTTATCTTTGCTTGGCTGTTTGTTGGTATTTGTTTCTGTTGCATTTTTAGATGCAGAGGTTCCAGTGGAGAGTGACACAGATGATGATGGTCCTCCACGAATCAGTCTGGCTGAGATGCTTGAGGATCTCCATATTTCTGAGGATGCCACTGGAGGGGAGGGAGCAAATATGATGACAGAATAAGAGGGGTGCATTGATCAATGCAATTAAATATTTGTTTGGTGAGGAAAAAAAGACCTTAAACATAAGCAAATATTACAAACTGATCACATGGACATGAAAAATAATGTGTTAACCAGCACCGTACCCCTTAATAATGGTCCTGAATTCATGTTTTATATGATCTTCTAGAGAATCAGCAGTTAAAGTTAATTTTCTGGTGAAACCATAGCAATATAATTGTCCCATTCCTGAGTGTTCTCTCCTTCCAAACTCTGCAGTGTGAAGACCAGCTGAATAACTTCAGGTTTATATATTGGGAGTAATGATTGTCTCATGCTGAAGATAACTGATAAGGAAGGATGTCCAGAGGGAGGGGTTTTATTCAAGTGTGCTGGGTTTGTAGGTAGAGTTCCAGCCTGCTGCTTATTGCTTTCTTTTCCTCACGTGGAAAGGACTTTTCATGTCTTATTCTTCTTGGTGCAATGGTTTGAAGCTTTTTATGATATTACCAGATGATTTGATACAGCAGTATTTTAAGGAAGCTCAAGAATGTGTCCTGTGTTCCTTTGGTAAGGGAACTCCAAATATGTTGTGTACACAAAAAAACTTCCCTGTAAGTGGATTGAAGGTGCAGTCCCTGATTACAAAGATTGGAAACTTCTCTTAAGTATAATATTGTATTGTACTAATTCCATGCCTGTACCAGTAGATTAAAAGTAATATGCATCATGTCTAATTAATACACCAGGTGTGAATTATTAAAATACTGTACAGGTGTTTTTGGTCCATCATTAATTAGTTAACACATTTCTCACTACTGCAAGCTCAGAGGACCTAAGGGATGTAGGAGGATGTTGCATCCATTCATCTGGTTTTAGTTCAGTGCTGCACAGAGGTGGTTCAGCAGAAATGTTGCTAATGGTTTGTGTTTGAGCTCTGCAGATGTGGAACCACCCAGCAAGAGTGGTTTTGCCATTGTGTATTTTTTTTAACTTCAGGGAAAAAAAATGTTTAAAATAAATGGCATGTGTAAAGGAGGGAAATGATAATGCAAAGTTGGACAAAATAGAGGTGTGTAGGATTCATCTAATGGGCTATTAATGAGTCCTCTGTTAAGGGTCTGTATAGTTCAAATGAGAGTCACACGTGGTCTCTCACCACTTGTGCACTCACGAGAAATACACCTGGCTGAGAACTCCCTGTTTCTCTGTCGTGTCAGCTGGGGGGTGACTGGAGCACTTTTCTTTTGCTGTACTTCCCAGCTTTTTAAGGCCTCCAAGGAAGGTTATGAAATAAGGAGAGAGCAGTGTTCAGCCTGCTGCCAGGTGAGAGGAATGTTTGCCTTACTCTTTAAATGTAATCTTTTGCCTGAGTGTTTCCAGAGAGGTGAGAATCTGCTGGATTCCAGCCTTACTGGGTGAGCCCAGGCCAGGTGGAATGGAAGGCAAAGGTCTTCCTGATTGTGAAAGGGGGGAAAATGGGCATTTGGAAAGGTGGTTTTGGTGTAGGTAAGCTCTAAGGTGTCTGCTGGTGTTCTTGGCAGCTCAGCCATCCCTCAGTGTGTTTGGGTCACACCAAGCTCTCGATTCCACTCAGCATTGTTGTGTTTTTTTCACTACGTAGAAGATCAGTTAAGAAAAATCCATCAAGCTGTGAATTAAAGGTACAATTTATCCCATGACAGTAATTTAGTTCAGTGTGGGGAAGGCATGAAACTGCTTCAGAGACACCCACAGAAGGCAGCTGTGTCACTAACCAGAGCTGTCACCAACATCTTATTGTAGGCATTTCACAGCAGCTACACCTGCCAGGAGTGTTGGGGAGATGCAGATGAACTCAGTTCTGGTGACCATGAGGCCAGATCTATGAAAGTGAAGAACTCTGATGTGTAACCGATGGCCAATGAGTGCCTTCATGTCTGGATGTGGTTTGGGTTGTCATTTTTCTGACCAGCAAAAACCATCAAGGCTTTGTCTTGCAGGGGTTGGCAATAAGCTTCCTGTTGCTGGCAGGTCAGGGGAGAGCTTGTTTTAAACTCTGCTGGTTTGATCAACCCTTTTCCTTCCTCTCTCTATTCCTCACAGTGTCTTGCAGTAATTTCAGGTGTTGCCCTGGAGATGTGCCCCTTCCTTCCCTCCCACCCTCCACCAGGGTCTGTTGTCAATCTGCGTTAGGTTTCAAGCATCTTTCAGCAAGAGTCTTGTCTGGAAAGGTCTGGTGCTACAGCTGCTGGGCAAACAAATCTTCACCCCAAGTCTGCTGCTTGGCTTCTTGTGCATTTGTTTGCTCGCTGGCCACACTTGGAAACTGCTCCTCAAGGAGAGTAAGCTCGGTGTGCTCGAAACCAAAGTTAGTTCTAATTTTAGGTTCTTGAGTTTACAGTGTCCCTTGAAAGAGTTGGGAGCCAAAAGAGGCTCAGCTGATGTTCTGGCAAATGAACGTTGGCCAAGGTCTTCTCACTGCCACCAGGGGAAGTAACTTGTCAAAAGGTGCTTAATTCACAGGAGGTAAAAAGGCTGCCTCTTGCTTTGCATCTCTTTCTGAAAATCTGTGGGTTGAGCTGCACCTTAAAGCTCCTCTCCTTTTACAGACAGGCATTGCAGTTGAAGTCACAGCTGCTCAAAAATTAACTTGATTTTAATGAATTTTGACTTGAAAGAGTTGAAACACGACATCCCAGCAGTTTGCCTGGGGAGGAGAGGGGTTGCTGTGAGATGGGAATATTTGTGTGTGTACAAGATTTGGCACAGAGGACCAGGCAGCAGCAGTTTGTGTAGTCATTCTTGGATAGTAATGCAGATACAAAAGGGTTGTCTGAAGTGGTTAAATTTGAAGTGTTCCTGACAAAGGTACTAAACCAGTAGTAAGATTAAAAAGAAAGTATTTAAAAAAAAAAGAGAGTGCAGCCCACTGAGATTCTGTTTCAGCAGAGAAGTTGTGTCCTTCAAAACAGTCCATATTCTGTCCTTCCAGAAGGAAGGCTCCTCGTGCAGTGAGGAGCCAAATCAGGCTTCACACAGCCTTCCTGCCCTGTCACTGGAGCTTCCCTGGCAAGGGCTGGTGAGAAGAAATAGTTCCTTAAACTAAGGGTTCACTCCCCCCACTAGTGAATTACTGGGGGGAGAGGGAGCCAGAGAAATGCAAGACTAAACTGAAACTGAGGGTTTAGTGCTGAGTTTCCATTTTGCTCAGTGAATCACTTCTTGGGGGCTCGGTTGCCTCAGTGACCGGCGTGTGCAGCAGCTCCCGAGGGCACTTGATGGATGAGTGTGATTCTGGATCATTTTACTGAAACACTGCCCTCCCCTGCGTAGGAGGCAGCAGCAGCAGGCGCTTGGCCTCCCTTCTGTAGAAGCACCCATAGAAAAATTGAGACGTGGCTGCTCTTCAGGTGCTGGTCCACCTGGTGTCACTAGTCCCTCGTGTTAGTGGCCCCAAAAGCAATCTGTTCAGCTGCTCAAAAGAAAAGATGGCTGTGAACTCTGAAAAACTTTTCATGCTGATGTACTTCCTAATATTTTCATTTAAGTTTAAAATAACACTAACCTAAGGAAAAATAAGAGAGAATCTGCGTTGGTCTTGATGTTAAAGGACTTATTCGTGGCAATCTGCTCCTCCTGCCAGCAGATCCACTCTATCTACCCTTTCCAAGGCAAATCATTGTGGCTGCTTTCTCCCAGAACAGTTAAATAGAGGGGTGAGAATCACCTGTTGGGATTCAGAGGGATCTGGACAATGTTTGCAATAGCTCTTTCCAGAATGCAGTTGTGCAGCAAAGAACATTACTGCCTTCAGGATTTACTGATGTTTTCTGCACCTCATCATAAGGTGAGGATGAGGTTAAGGCATGCAAGAAGCAGGAGATAAGTTTAACACTTTCATTTGTCTCTAAGCAAGTCTGTGCCCCTCCAAACTAGAGCTGAGGGAGGAGCCAGCGCCCACCAGCAGCCTGGGACAACACTGGCTGCAGTCTGGGCGTTGGTTTGTGCCCCGTGTGCTCCTTGGTCCCCTGGGCTCCCCTTCCCAGCCCAAACGTCCCTGCTGCCCCAAGGGATGGGAGAAGACTCTATGACTTCAGTCCTTGTGTGCTGCGTGGACTGGGTGTCTTCACCAGGCTCCTCGGTGAAGCATTAACAGACATTCCAGATTTATGGATAGGGAGCTGTGCCCCCATTATGGGTGGGGAGGGAACAGCTCTGTGCAGCCTTTTTCCCGTGCTCTTACCAGGGGGAAGCTTTGGATACAAGTTCTTCCTCCACATCTCTCCTTTTAGAGGGGTGCCTGGTGCCCAGCCCCGAGCTGTCCGGGGAGGTGGTCACCAACTCGGTCACCACCTCACTCTCCAAACATGGTGTGGGTTTGGGGTGTGGTGATTGCAAATTGATTCGAGCAAGGTTAGAAATCGCGTCTGCATCAGCTGATGAAGCAGTTTCTGTTTTCCTGCCCAACACATCCTTAAGGAGGAGCACTGTCAGCAGGAGGGTTGTGGAGAAGCCCCATTCCGGTACAGCCCATGCTGGAATTGTAGTGAAGGGTACAAATTCAGTGATGTCAAAAGGAGATGGTATTTGAGTCCTTGCTGTCTTCCATGGAGGCTGCAGCCGTTCAGCTACTGGATTTCTCCTCTCCTTTGAAGGCAGCCACACACCAGCCTCCCCTGTCTGAGCAACCCCAACCAGCAAACAGGATCTGTGGATTCATGGGATAAGCAAACCGGGAGCCGCTCAGCTGTCACCCTCTGTCCAGGGAGGCAGCAGTTACAGCCGGTGACCTCAAGGGACCTGGTTAGGTACCCCAAATAAACTCGAGGAGCCCTGGCATTCCAGTTTTGTGGCAGAGTTAGTCCCTTGTGTTGGTGCCTCCAACACAAGTAGTGGAAAACCTGTGTTGTAAGATCATGGCCCACGTATTAAGTACCAAAGCCAAAACCAGGGGCACTATTCTTAGATGCATTTCCTGTAGCCTTCAAACAGAAACAGGAACAGTTCCATTTATACATAAAGTGTTAACTCTTGCCACTGTGGAAACATCCTTTTGAAATATGAGGTTTTTTCTGATACAATGTGTACAAACAAAAATAAACTCCATCCAAGTTAACCCTATAAGGAGGGACAACATCTGGAGGTTGTCACATCCATGAGATGACCCCTCCCAGTACCCACAGCTGTGCTTCTCATTCCAGTCCCTTGGACAGGGCAGGCAATTCAGAAGGGGGACGTGCAAGTCAGGGAGGTGAGTGAGAAGCTACTGAGGCTGCAGAGGAGCAGAGACAAAGCCCTGGCCTCCTCAGGGAAGCATTTGCAGGCTGTTGCAGTTCTGCCTTGGCCTGGCGTGATTGGCAGCTGAACATGAGCTGTTGTTGTCCCAACCCTGCCCCAGGGAAAGGGAAATAAGAGAGACTTGTGGCTTGGAAACTAAAACAGCTTTAATGAAACAATAATAATAAGGAAAATACTATTAATAAGAGAATAATAAAATATATACAAATATATAAAAAAACCCCAATGATGCTGTGTCACCACTGATGCTGCAGAGTGAGCTTTGTAAAAGGAAACATCTGCTGCAAACTCAGCTGTGTTCCAAACAAATACACACGATATGCAATGAAGATGATCTGCAGGGTGCAGAGGTTATTAAGTGCTGACAAGTTCATCTTAGAAACAGGATTTTCAAGTCAGATGATGAATAGTTAAGATAAGAACTTCAATTACCCTCAGATGTAAATAGTAGCACAGACAAAATGCCTGCATCATAGAAGCAAAACAACAAAAGTAATGACAGGGAGCGTGAACTTATCTGAGGCCTCCAAAAATTGTTAGAAGTAGTCAGTAGCAGGGAAGGTAAAGTTCTGTACAGAGAAAATCATCATCTTTGTTGCTTTTAGGCAGTTTAAAGTACTTGGATGGTTCAAATACAGATGATAGTTTAATGAGAGGTAAGCCATAAGATAAGTCAGCAAGACAGTGATGGTGCTGTTTTGTCACCCTCACTTTCCTGTTTAATGCAAAGGATCACAGTGATACAGAATCACAGAATTACATGAGTTGGAAGGGACCCAAAAGGATCATCCAGTCCAACTCCTGTCCCTGCACAGGACACTCCCAGTGCTCACCCCGTGTGACTGAGGGCATTGTCCAAATGCTTCTGGAATGCTGGCAGAGTGGGTGCTGTGATGCTGCCCTGGGGAGCTGTTCCAGGGCTCGTCCACCCGCTGGGGGAAGAACCTCTTCCTCATGTCCAATCTAACCCTCCCCTGGCACATCTTCTGCCATTCCCTCTGGTCCTATCATAGGTCACAGGAGAGCAGAGCTCAGCCCCTGTTTCCCCTCCCTCATAAACTTCTCTGGTACAAATGCAGGGACTGAGAGGTCAGATCTGTTCGCAAAGGTGGGGAGTAGAAATGACACAAGAGTACCAGATTGCTTTTATGTCAGAAACTTTGTCAAATTAGCACTGCAAATTTAAGTCCACGTTTGCAAATACTAAAAGGAATTCTTTTATTGACAGGAAGCCCTATTTACAGACCTAGGAGAGAGCAAGAAGCACCTCCTGTTTGCTCATCAGATCTCTGCAAACAGCAGCTGCAGCCAACCCTCTCTTCTCCCAGGCACTCCCACCCTAATACTCAGCCCACACCTGTGGGAAACAGGCGTGTGGCATTGGTACCTAATGCACTGGCATTAAGATGTGATGCTCTCTTGTTAAGCCAGCAGATTCCCTGATAACCTGTCAGGGACCAAGCAGCCTTCCCAGCAGCTGAGAGCCAACCTCCCACTCGTGTGGACTCTGGCCCTGTGGGTGTCTCTGCCAAGGCTCCCTGTGGCTGGCTCGCCCGGCTCTGCAGGAAAGGTTTTCCAAAAGATTTAGCTTGATCTTGATTGTGCAAGAAACTTAAGTACAGTGGGGTGGAAAAGCTACTGGTGCTGGGAAGCAGTCACAGGTGCAGGTGGCCTCAAAGAAGAGTGTGGAGGCAGGAACTGCAGGGGATAATCCATTTGCTGCTCCTCTTGAAATACTTTCCACTTCAGCCAAGCTTTAAGAAATCCACATTCCCAACACTTACGGTCAGGTTTTAAAAACAAATATTGTGGTGCTCAGAGCAGGCTGCAGAGCCACTAAAAACTCTGCTGATGGGAAAAAAATAACTGGAAAAATATGGAAGCAGCCTGTTGGAGTGATCTGCCCTCCACGGCACATAACGCCTGTTCTCACACTGCTGGGATGAACACATCAGGTGTGTGGCTGGTTTGATAGGCACCAAATTATACTGAATTATATGGAATTAACACTGCCAGCTCAGCACACGCAGGCCTGAGGTCAGGAATTGTGGAGCCCTGGCCTTGCTCTGTCCACTCAACACCTCGGGCCAGAGCACAGCCCCCATGGGGAGCCTTCCCCGGGCAGGACAGCGTTTTGAAACTGAAATACAACGTGAGGTTTGAAAGTGATGTCTACAGTCCTGCTCTGTAGATGAGTCCTGGTGACAAGAAGGGAAAAGATAGTGTTGAGTAAAGTTAAACAAGAAGTTGGGGGTTTATTCAGTAAAATTAGAGAAAAGTTGGGGCTTTATTCAGTAAAATTAGACAAGAAGTTGGGGTTTTATTTAGTAAAATTAGACAAGAAGTTGAGGTTTTATTTAGTAAAATTAGACAAGAGAAAGGGGTTTTATTCAGTAAAATTAGACAAGAAGTTGGGGTTTTATTTAGTAAAATTAGACAAGAAGTTGAGGTTTTATTTAGTAAAATTAGACAAGAGAAAGGGGTTTTATTCAGTAAAATTAGACAAGAAGTTGGGGGTTTATTCAGTAAAATTAAACAAGAAGTTGGGGTTTTATTCAGTAAAATTAGACAAGAAGCTGGGGGTTTATTCAGTAAAATTAGACAAGAAGCTGGGGGTTTATTCAGTAAAATTAAACAAGAAGTTGGGGTTTTATTCAGTAAAATGAGACAAGAAGCTGGGGGTTTATTCAGTAAAATGAGACAAGAAGTTGGGGTTTTATTTAGTAAAATTAGACAAGAAGTTGGGGTTTTATTCAGTAAAATTAGACAAGAGGCAGGGGTTTTATTCAGTAAAATTAAACAAGAAGTTGGGGTTTTATTCAGTAAAATTAGACAAGAAGCTGCCGGGTTCCTTAGTGCTGGCAAACGCTGTAATTCAGTGTAAACGTGTTTATGTGGTTTGTTTAATCACTGAGCTTTCTTCACAGAGGTGTAACACGATCTCTGCTCGACTCTCCAGCAGGTAGGACACAAAATACTGCATTTACTTGTCCACATTGTGGGCTGGCAGTTTTGAAACAAAATTATTGTCATCATTAAGAGTTTAATAATTGACAAAACTAATATCCTATGTTCCTCTCTTCTGCTCCTGCACATTAATAACTGCAGTATGCACACAGAGCATGAAAGCTGCTAGGAGCAAATGCAAGATATTTACTACTTTAGCCATGATATTACTTTAATAAAACATAAAATTGGATTCTAATCTGAAAGCATTAAATTGAAGATTTTTTTTTTTTTTTCAAACTTAGAGGTACTTGGGCACTGTCAAAAGTTTAAGCTCAACTGCCCTTCTTCTCCCAAATAAACAACTTTCATATCTTATTTTCCACTAATAAAATGAGACAGTAACCTCATCTCCCATTGAGATGACAAATTGCACACTGTCACGGTTTAGCCATGACACACACTTTGTGTCTTCACTTTGTTTTGTTTGGTCCGTGACCAAATCTCATTTCATAAGGTGTTTGATTGCCACTTTCTAATAACATCCTCTCCTCTTGAGGAAGAGGATATTTGAGGAGCATCTCTGTGCTCAAAAGATGTAGGAAAACTCACTTCAGTGCAGATGGAAGCAACAAAACGGGGAGATATAAAAAGAGGTAAGAGAGGGGGAATAAGAACTTAAGAACCAAAGGAGAGGTATTGCAGTTTAGGTAGGGGCTTTATTGTTCTTCAACTGAAATGTCCCTACCACAACTGAATATGTAGTTCCACGTTCTGTATGTGATGTGCATGTTCCACCAGTCTTCTAAAAGTAAAACAAAGAATGATCTTTTTTTTTTAAAGCTCAAGAAACTGAGAACTTTATTGTAAATTTTCATGGAAGTAAATCCCCACATTTTTAATAAATCAACTGTATTATTTGCATAATGGTGACAAACCAGTCAAGTAATTCATTGTATTAGATGATTAAGGAAGCTAAATAAATAAGAAAACTATTCTCTAACTATATACATCCCAAGGCACCTTACAGTTGTACAGCATTGTGCAAAACCTTTTGTGTTCACAGCTCTCCTGTCACAAACCCTTGGCAGACAAGAACAAATGTAATTACTCAAGATGAAATCTCTCCACATCCAAGCAGCTCTCCCTGGAATAAACAAATATCCAGCACAGTTGTTTCTGTACCAAACCCAGCTTCATAGCTCCAGCCAGTCTTTAAAAATGAAAGCTCTTTAAGAATCAGTCAGTCAAACGATAAAACCAAGGACTGTTTGAAGTCGTTTTGGCATCACAATTTGCTGTCGGAGCGCCCCGGAATACAGAAGAACATTAAAAGCTACTGCAGAATAAAACAGTGTTTGTGCACATCCTGAACCTGTTTTTAAACAAAAACTGAATGCTAAGAAAAACACCTCCTTGATCCAAAAGTCCTTGTCAGGTTGCCAGTGCTACTTCACAATGGAAACAGCGTTTCCCTGTTGGCTCCCGAATAGGCGCAAGAAGAATCGAAAGGCCGCGCTGAGGTGGACAGGGACAAAGATGTAAGCAGTGTACAAGAACATCACCAGCATGGTGATGTTGAAAGTGTAGAAGAGCAGTTTCTCCCAGGGCTCCATGAGGTAGCTGCAGGTGATCAGCTCGAACTGGCAGTACAGCCAGTAGAGATGGTACTTCATGCCCTTAACGTCCATCCTCCGCTTTGTGCTGCTCCCGACGGCCTTCCCCGATACGACAAAGCACAGGCAGAACAGAGACCTTGCCAAGAGAAAAGCAAAGGCCACATGAAAACATTGTATGAACAGCAACTCCGTGCTGAGTTTGCTCATACTGACCATTTCTAGTAAATGATAGTGTAAAAATATTATACAAAATATCTAAAATTCCAAGATTTCAAATACATTTTAAAGCGTAAAACATGATCAGATAGTGACAGGTGAGCACGAATCATTCTTTCACCCCATCCCATAAAAGGCTTCATTTGTGCTCCCTTTCCCTTTCCTACATTCAGCTCTGAACGTGACAGCCCAGTTCAGACCAGGGAGGCTCCACAACATCTCTTTTTTTTTAATCAGTTACCCAATAATTGCTGCAATTCTGCTCTCCAAGCCAAACTCTGCTTTCACAACTTTGCCTTGCACTGGGTTATTTAAGACTGTTGAAACTGCTTAATTTAAAAAGCACTTCAAAACCTCTCTCCTTCACCAGTCATGGATTTTAGCACAGAACTTGGTTGGAAGTCTGATTTCTGCTCCTGAAAACTGAATTTTATGTCTTTGGCTTCGGTTACTGCTGGAATGAAAACCAGGAGAATGCAGAACACCTCAGATAGAGAACCACAACAAAAGGAAACCATATACAGATTATCCAGCTTCCTCTGCAACAGGCACTGGATTGTTGCCAGAATGAAAGCATCTACTTTTATTTCAAAGCTCTGTGTTCAAATTAATGCTAATAATGATTGTAGTACATTACAGAGTTACCAGAATACTGAACTGAAGAAGTAAAGGGAAATCAGGTCTGTATCAGTCACTGGTGCTTCATTTGGTAAATTCACTGCTGTCATTTGGTAAATAAGAGGAGATAAAACAAAAACTGTGATTCTTCTCTTTTTAAATGGAAAGTAAAGAACTTCTGGTGTTGTCAAGGTCTGTAGAAAAAAACTTCATAGATGGAGAGAAAAATGGGATTTTATCCTAACAAAGGCCACTTCCTAAAGTTTTTAGAAAAAAATTCCCTTACCTTTTCCATTTTACTTCCATAGCTCCCCCACCTCTTTTCTGCCTGACAGGTGAGATGAACTAAACAATGTTTCTGTAGCTAAGAATTATTATTAACTACTTTTAGCAATATCCTTATATATCCATCTCATTTCTGTACATTACATGCAGTTTTTACTAAATCTAGGTTATATTTAAGCCCTTTATCATCAAATGTATTGCAAAGCTACATCGAGGGAAGGTTTTTCTTACAAAAAATATGATTTTTTTTAAAAGTAGAACTTACCTCTACTCCCCGATGACAAAACGTCTGGGTGAGAGATGCTTCCACTTCTGCCCTTTGCAGCTGAACAGCTCCTATCCAGATTGAGCAGCAGGAACAATTAGCTTTGATCCTCAATTAGAGAGTGTGTCCTGCATTCCCCGCCCTTCTCCAGGATTGCTAAAAACTCCTCTGGCTAAAGCTCTCTGCATTATGCAACAAGGTCAGGCACCGTCTGGCTCAGTTTGGTAATTCCTGTGAAGTCACAGTTGAAGAACTGCAGGTAGGGAGGTACACACAAGGCTGAAATGCTATTTAAGGACAACCAGCCAAAAAATGTTTACAATTAATGCCTTCCCTAATTTCAAATCTCAAAAGAAATACCTTTGTTTCCATGGGACACCACGACGCTGCCAAAGCTCCCACAAGGTGCAATTTAATGTCTGTGCAAAAATGTGGTGTCAGAGTTAATTAGCCACGAAACTGTAGCTCAATTAACATGTCACAGGAAAGCCTCTGGTGAAGCCACCACCTCCTGTGACTTTTGATGGACACCACTTCCAGGGCAGTCTTCCCTGTGCAGGTATCTCCCAGCCCTGTGTACGCACCCCAGTTGTCCTCACCCAGGAAAAACAGAGTGGAGAGGATGCACAGACAAGATTGCTGCAAGGGAAGGATGGTGATTGGGTTTTTTCCTTAAAAAATGCTGCAAAATAGAAGCAAACCACAAAGGCTTGAAGCATTTTAATGATCTAATTGGGCAAGTAAATTAGCTAGAAATATACACCATACACTATGTTCTGAACTATCTGCCTGCAGCCAAATCATTGCCAAATATGAATCAGTTTCATTTTGGGAGAACACGCCACAAGCAATGTTTAAGGCAGCTGGGCCTCACCTCCTTTCTTCCATTCCTTGCTCACCTACTCCCACAACCTTCTTTTTCTCCCCATGGTTTTCAATAAATTAAAGTTTTCTGTTTAAAAAACTGTCCACTTTCCACAGAAAATTCTGAAGTGGTAAATCACTGCCCCTGGCAGCAGCAGCCAATGTGTCCCCTGTCCTACCTTCCTCCTGCAGGACCTGGGATCTACCAAAGGGGGACATCTCCTCAGCTGGATGATCTGCTGCATCCTGGAATATATAACCCAGGTTGGGATTTAGAGAATGGACTCATCAGATGTGAAATACGACTGCCCTGGAGTGCTGCTGCAAGGTTGTTATCTCAAGAGTTTCTACTTTCAAACAGATTTTCTCAGCTATGTATTTCAATAGGAAAAATATGAGTACAAAGAGGGGGGTGGGAGGAGGAGTTTATCAGGTGGGGGGGAGTTTCCCCCATGAAAATGTTGATGAAAAGCAACATATAAAACCAAAACTGCTGGGTTTATACACAGGAGGAACAACATCTGATTTCCACAGCACCCTCCTGGGAAGCCAGCATCCTTGCTTCATGTTACTCCCCCTCCCTGCAAGGTGGATCCGCCTCTTCCAAATCCTCTAGGAGCACCGATTACCAGGGCAGCCGAAGGCAGGGCTCTCACCTCAGTGATCTCTGAGTCCTCTCCCAAAAACATTTGCATAAAAGCCAGGAAAACACAGGTAGGTACTTCTGCCTTTCTCAAGTGCAAAACTGTACAGATGTTTTCATTCTTTTCAATAATTCTCCACTAGTTCTTTCAATAACAAATTCCCCAAGTTGAATGCAGGAGACCACCCAGAAAGCTTGCCTGGGTTTGCTATGATTTTATTCAAAAAGTTTTTCCCTGCCAGCTGAAAGCCATTGTGAAAGAGAGGTGGCAGTGCAGAAGGTCAGGTGATTTCACAGAATTAAAAAGTTGGCATAAGCAGAATCCATTCCCAGAGCGATGCTGGGAGCAGGTCTTGGACCATCCTGTGTATGGTGCTGTGCAAAGCCACCAGGCATCCTCCTCCCTTTCCCAGCAGCCACTCCTGCTGCTTTTCCCAGCTTCTGCCCCAAGGGGAAATAAGAGCTCAGGAAAGCCTTTCACAATCCAGATGTGCACAGCTTCACTCAGAATGCAAGTTTTGCCTGAAATGCCTACCTTTTACAGCAATTTAGACTATGTGCTTCAAGGTGCTTTACCCCACACAGAGAAGAACCAGGAAAATCTTCAAAATTCAAAAACATTGAGGGGTTGGAGCACATCAAGAGAAGAGCAACGAGGCTGGGGAAGGGGCTGGAGAACAAGTCCTGTGAGGAGTGGCTGAGGGACCTGGGGTTGTTCAGCCTGGAGAAGAGGAGGCTGAGGGGAGACCTCATCATTGTCTACAACTGCCTGAAAGGAGGCTGTGGGGAGGTGGGTGTTGGTCTCTGATCCCAAGTGACAGGCGATAGGACAGGAGGAAAAGGCCTCAAGTTGCGCCAGGGGAGGTTTAGATTGGACATCAGGAAAAATTCCTTCACTGAAAGGGTTCTCAGGCCCTGGCAGAGCCTGCCCAGGGAGGGGGTTGAGTCCCCATCCCTGGAGGTGTTGAAAAGGTGGGGAGATGAGTTTCTTAGGGACTTGGTTCAGTAGTGGACAGGCATGGTTGGACTTGATGATCCCAAAGTTTTTTCCCAACCAGATGATTCTATGATTTGGTGGGATGCTGTGATGAATGACTGCAGATGCATGGAGAAAGCATTGTTTTGCAAAGATCTTGCTCTGAAGAGGAGGAAACAGACTCTCCTGGGCAGCACTCTGGCCTAGAGGGGCAGGTCGCTTGTTTTCAGGCCCCTTCATCGTGTTGCTCACACAATTAAACTTCAAATCCTCTTTTTATTGCTTCTCACTGTGGTTTCCAGCCAAATAAATTTAAACATAGTCATATAAAACTCATACAGTGACACAGCAATAATTCTTCCTAGTAAGGGAAACATGAATTAAAAATGCAAACCAGAAACACTCAAACTATCACTGCACTAAAGGAAATCACCCAGTTCCCTTATTTTAAGTTCACATGGAAAATGTGATTTCTTGTTTATACAGAATTCAGGAGATTAGGTCCATAAGCAGAAGTAAGGGCTTTTTATCTATTATTTCATGCCTTATAATGGGATCCTCTGATGTTTAATAAGGCATAAACCCATTTGCATTTGGCTTCAGAATGACTGTCCTCTGCGTGGCTTTTCTGCTAGTAAGGACTATGTAATAATGTTACTTTTCTCATCTCTTTTGACGAAGTTTATATCTTTAATTTCACTACTTTTTTCCCCAATTTAACTGAAATTGGTCATGGGTTAAAAAGTATGGTATGTGGGAGTATAGAGAGACAGAGGTAATGACAGAAAATAAGCCTCATTTCCATAGAAGACCAAGCTAAAAATGCCTGAAATATCTCTGTCTCACACCTATAGGCTGGGGTAGGTAATTTATTTGTCTACTTAAAATTAAAACACTGGAAAATAATCGAAGCAGAAAGTCAGGTAATCAGGAGAGCTTTCTCTCTAACCTACCTCATCTGTCTGTCCACGCAAAGCAAGTTTGTTTTATCACAATGAAATACTTGCTTGATCCCTTTTGGCTGTTTGGAAAGAATGGAAAGAAGCAACAATGAAATACCAACATCTTGGGGAGGCAGCCCTCTGCAGCTCTCCACGACAGGAACTTAACCTGCTGCACAGACAGCGGTGCCAGCCTTGCCCTGCAAACACCTGCAGCCTCCTCGAGACACCAGAGCATCACTTCAGGGCATAGGGAAAGAAATTCAGCAATCAGGAATGTCTCATATATTGAATTATTAGCTTGGCTTGCCAATACAATCAAGCTGCACCAAAGAACCTACAGAATATACACTTCTGTTCTTGGAAAAGAGAAAAATTGCCCTATAGTGAGAGCAGGATAATCCTTAGACAGGTTGTTCTGCATGGTGTAAAGTATCTGGCATGTGGCTCCACAAACACCAGTGCCAGGCAACAGGTTTGTCTGGAATGGTATTGCACCTGGAATCAGGGTAACGACAGCACCACAGCACTGCACCTACTAGATGGGGAATGTATCTTGATGGGGAATGCACCTTGGCTCCAGTTTACAGGGGCCTGACTGACTGCTGTTTGTAATGCAAACAACAGGTTTCAATGATGACATTGCTGTCTGCAGGAGTTATGCCATTTCCCAGCATGCTTCCCCCACCTGGCTGGACCAGCTCAGGAACATTCCACATGAAGACAGTTAATTAGTAAGCAAAGATCCATGGAGGTTTGTGATCTCCAAAAGCACAAGGAGTATGCATAGCTGGCCTGGAAGGATTAGGCACAGGCTATTTCAGCTTGGAGTAAGGTGCTACTATTCCCTTTAACATGTCCTGAACTGAACATTGCATAAAAGCTGGACAGTTAAGCAGGTCAGTTCAAAAACCAGTGACCCCAGACATTCCCAGCTGCAACTGCTTCTTATCTTTCTACACAGCTCAATCACATCATTTTTTATTTAGCTACCATGGAACTCCAGCAAAGCAAGTTTCTTCTGTGCTGCAATGTCCCAACAGTACATAAAGCACGTTCTCGTGGCAGTTTGCTCTCGCAGATCTTGCATGTTTGATCTCTCACTGAGGTCTGGGGTTCTTCTCTAAGTGTGGTTCCAACTCATCACGCTTTCCAGCTCCAGGTTGTGTTTTGTTCCTCCCCCTGGAAGGCTTTCCCATCCCTTCCTGAACCGAGGATGAGTTGTTTAGGAACAGAAAAGGTAAGGGAAGCTCTGTGTTCTGCACTGAGACGTTGAGCTCTACTTTCTCCCTCTCGTTTCTCTAAGCTATTAACAATGTTTATCAGCTTCAGTTCCTCTCTCAGTGTTGCCCAGGCTGTGGCATCACTCAGCCTATAATTGATGTTGTTTCAGGTGCAAAGCAAGTATCACTGAAAAGGAAAGGCTACCTAAAAGGATTTTAAAATCCAGAGCTGTACAGACACAAAGCCACAGCTGCAGAGCTGAAAGAGGCCAGCAGCTGGTTAAACTGGGACCTCCCCTGAGAACGACATTCTCCCAAGACCAAGATCTTCCCATTATCTAATTTCTAGGATCATTCCACAGGTTTACTTTAAATTAGGGGTGATGCAACCCTAGCTATGTTGCAGATCTTTAGCACACTTTATACGAAGAGCTGACTGAAGCAGTAAAAAGAAATTTCATTTGGCTTTTGGTAGAGAAATAGCTGTAGTTCATCTCTATTTTAGACAATTTTACAAGCATACAGCAAAGCAGATGCACAATGACAGACGTAACAAGCATAGTTCTGTCATATACTATGGAAGAATTTATTAACATAGGACTTGGGGGGGAAAAGAGAATTTTCTCAATCAGATTATTTATGCTGTGTATTATTCTAAATTCATACTTCCTGTCATTAGCCAGTTTGTCAGGTGTACAGAAAATTACATCAGAATGCCCTGTGAAGAATGACAGCACCACAGAGTGGCACAGGGTGGGAACTGGGGACTGGTCAGGGACATCATCACACCCTCCTGACATCTCCTCTTGTTTCTTCACCCTTCCTCATCCAGACCATAAGTAATTGCACCTTTAGTGCACAGTCTGGGTAAACACTTCAACTACCAGCTTCACTGGAATTCTACCTTTAATTAAGAACTCAGAAGCTGATTCCTGAGTATTCCTGCCCCAAATGAGTCTTAAGAGATGACAAAATCTACTGCAGGCTTTAGTGGTTCTGTCAGCAAATACAGTTGGGTCCTACATGTCTGGAGTAGAGGGTTTCAATATATAGGCTGAGGATGGCAATGGCTGCAGCCCTGATGTGTTCCACTAATGCTTCATCCCTTTCCAGGAAGGTGCTCCGCTACCTGATTCTGTCACAGGCATTGAAGAAATCCTTCATGACTTAGCCCAGCCACAAAAAAAGGCAAAAAGGGCTCTTAGCCACTTGCTCTTGGGCAACAGTAGATTTTAAATCTACTGTTAAATCTAAATCTGCAGCACGAAACCCTCCCCTATCTAAAGCTGAAACCACAGGGAACAGTGTACTGAGTTTGGAATATGCAAAAGAACATTCCATTTAGGGAGCATCAGAAGGGTAATAGCTGTGTGCCTGGTTCTCTCTCTCAGGTATGTCAACACATAGCAAGTGCCAAGAATCCACTGGAACTGGTGCACTGTAAGATAAATTAGCACAGGGAAAGGTCCAAAGAGCTGGAGGAAACACAAGGAATTAATAAATCTGAGTTTTTTAAAGAAAATATGCAAGATGAAAGGATTAATTTGTCTTGTTGCAACTAATGCAAGAGTTACCAAAATGGGTGTCCCTTTCTGGGCAAGAATAAGGAATTCTCACTCACATCCTCATTTGTTTTCTTAATTTCTGACTCCTAGGAACAGGAGAAGTGAATATCCTCAAGCTACTTTGGAATTGGGAGCTGGGATAAGTCAAGAAATGCCTAGAATAAAACAGCAAACCCTGCACCTTCAGTATCCTGCAATGTCACCTACTCTACTGAGAAAGGTGGTCCATCATCCCCAAACAAGGAGCAGGGATTTGCACTCTTCCAGTCATTGCTTTCAACAAAAATAGGGAAAGCAATAACCAGGCTATTCCAAGCCGCCAGGTCCTGCCTCTTCCGGCTCCAGCCCACTCACACCAACGTGTTGGAGCTCAGCACACACAGCTGAGGTGTTTGCACCCAGAGAGAGATGCGCCCTTTCTTTGATCCCCACCTCTGCGCTCCCGAGCAGCTTCCAACAGCAGGGCCTGACCAGAGTCAGCAGAAGGGAAGGTGCTGGCACGCTGGGGTCACCTGCGCCCCAGAGAGACAGCAGATTCCCCTCAGGCTGCCCCGGAGCCCCGTGCTGAGGGGCTGAGGGTGCGTGTTTTACCGTCGGCTCATCACGGGCAGCAATGCCCGGCACCGCTTCCGAACCGCGGTGCTGCAGGAGTCAGAGAGTGTCCGGTCACCTTTGCCTCTCACAACGCTGCTCAGAGCCTGCGCCAGGCAGGAGCGCGGCACAGACACCAGAGGTGGTGATAAATCTGGGGTGTTGCTGCCCTTAGGCGATACGAAGGAAACCTTTGCAGTAAATGACAAGCGACGCTGTTTGCCAGATGGATGACACGGTATCCACACGCCCTGGATGTCCTGAGCTCTTGCTGGAGGAGGAAGGGGAAGGCTTTGCTCCCTTCCTTCATGCACAGTCCATATTCCTGCTGCAGTTCCTCCAGCTGTGCAGCTGTGGCTCCCCCTTGTGCCCCCACTCCTGGGTGGGTGCTGGGGTGGCTCAGGGAGGCCAAGGTCACTGCAGCTTCACCTGACCTGCTACAGAAACAGGGCATCAGCCACACTCTGCTCTGTCCCCAGACCTGACAGCACAAAGGAAAAGCACCCCTTCCTCTACAGACTGTCATAACATCTCTATTTTAGCATAGGAAAAGTACTCAGGACAGGCAGATCAACCAGGCAGAATCACCTTCATGTTAGAATTAATGCTGTGCTTTGGAAACCAAACCTGATAACTACAAACAGATAAAAGTTTCACGTTTCTGCTCCTTGTTGTGATGCAAGAAGTATTCAAGAAATAATTTGACAGCTTGGCTAGGCTTTGAGTAAGAGCACTTTCTATGCAACAAATACACGATGCTATGGATTGGGCAATGGAATAGGAGATGGCTGATGCACTCGTATGAGAGGAACTGGAATATCAGCCAAAAGGTGAGCTTTACTAGTTATGTTCCCAACCAGGAACTATAAGAATTAATTCCTGAATTGACGTAGGTGAGGATAGAAAGGCAAAATGCAGCATAATCTGCAGAATCTGTGGGCTGTGTGCAAAGGCATCTATCTTTCTTCTTTTGTTTTTCTTTATCTGGCCTTTCTAGGTCTGAAAATTCATAGAAGTATTGAATCACAAAACTCTGTGGAAGTGAAGTGAGCTATATTTACAGCCCAGCTCCTGCAGAAAAGATGGAACATACCCACTCTTTCAAAGCCTTTGAGCCTGGTGCCTTTTAGAGAGTTTCCTTCAGCAAGGGCTGGTTCAATCAGTTTGCATGAACTGTGAAAAAACTAAATGCCTATATAATTTATTCCACGATTATGACATGAGTAGTATTACTTATAAGTCTTTGAGGTTTTTTAATATTCGTAAGTTTTCTACCCCAAACTGCCAGTAAAAAGCATTCTGAAGAAAATCTGCCCTGCTGGGGTGTAAGGAGCAGAGTGGGAAACACAAGATTCGAAGCTGATGCTGTGGCAGTAGATGTTGTAAAACACACGTTTGAGACACCACACAAAGTGCCCTTACAGTGAATTTTAATTCAAAAATTGAGAGTTGTAAAGAAGTTCAGGTACTTGTCCAGTGGATTTGATGGCATGTAATAACAGCCTCTGACTTCAATAAAATGGGTTCGTTAGTGTTTGAGAAGTTTCACCCTGACAAACACTGAGACAGGAGTGGCAATACAAGACAGCGAGTCAGAACCTCTCTGAAGAAGTGAGAATCCCTCATTTTAAATGAAGTTATGCACTTTCAGCTTCAGCTAAGTTATATTGGAGTGAAGCAATACCTATTCGAAACTGCTGTTCCCATTTCCTAAAGCTGCTCTACTACTTTCTTAAGGTTAATAAGTTCATTTACTCTTTATTCCTTTGAGACATTTAATGAAGTGTCATTTAATTAAGAAATCAGTTTCTCAAAAATGGCTGAATTCTGCTGGAAAATCTAAAATTAAAGGTTTTTTAACTGGTCTGGAAAGACAGTTCAGCACATGAATAGTCTCACTGACCTTCAGCCTATGCTCTGCTATGTATGGCTTTCCTGACTTTATCTTAGGAGCATATGTACTGCTGGAATCAATGAGAGGGGGTAATAATAAAACTGTGTGTGGTGTTTGTTTCTAAGGACCTCACAGTTCTCTGTCATTTTAGCACAGTGCACAAATAAGAAAATGGGCCAATCACATAGGGAGAATAAGTACAAGCAGCTGTGCTGTCAAGGCAAACACAGACAAAGTAGTGACAGACCTGAAGAAGGGTTTGTAACAGCTCTTTCCACACCTCCTTTATTGCTGTTAAATACCAGTTCTCTGCACAGAATTTTGTTTCATAGTAATTTGCTTTAATAAGGTTAAGAGCAGTGTGTTTAAAAGTATAAATAGTGTAAATTTACTGCTGTGCTGGTGAACTAAATTTCATTGCATTGAACTCCTTACAGATACAAAAGGCTGCAGAAAGAGGAGTGTAAAAGTATAACATTGGACTTTAGCAAAAGCAGTCTGAGAGGCTGAGTTCTCTGCTCTCTCTCTGTTCTTGCACCATCCTCTTTCCCAACAGCCTGAGGATCTGGTTTTAAAAAGTGTCCAAGATTATTATTCTTTATACAAGATTATTCAGAAATATTTTTAAAGGGTATTGAAAATATCAAAGTTGCTACAAGTGTCTGTTAAAGGAACACTGACATTTGTTTTATGGTTTTCATAAAAAATAAATCTTTCGTGGAAACATATGAAAATTACAACCCTTTTTTTGTGGAGAACTGTTTCCCTGGCAATCTTTTAAGTAAAAATCATTCTTTCAAACACCAAATAGTCCTGTATTAGATTTGTACAGTTGAAATGTCACATGTGACAACTAATCCAAGCTAATCCATGAGATGCAAATTTCTTAATGGCTCATTTAACAACATCTAAACCTTTGCTTTCAGGGTGTTCTGTTAGAATCTGTGGCAGAATTGTAGCTAAAATGACTGTTTTGGGTACTCAGAGCTCCCCGTTTCTCCACCATTTGAAGCCAAGAGTATATTGATAAATACCTTTCACTGGAAGCACTCTTAGTGATTGAACTCAGCATATGAAGAGAGGCAGGAGATCAATGACTGTTACATTTATATTAGCAATATGGAGCAGAATTTCGACATGTAAGTAGCAATGAGATGAACTATGGATAATTTCGCCCTTTTGTTTTCAAAATGGGCTTTGTTTTCTCTCACCCTCAAATGATATTTTGCTGAAGTTCTCTAGGGTTACATCTGGAATGAGGAAAATACGGCTGGAAGGATTTAATTTATCTTTAAAATAAAATGTATTATGTCATTCAGACAGGAAAGCAAGCGAGCGATGAATGCTTGATATAAAAATTTATGGAACATGAAATGGGTTTTAATAGTAAGTCTGTGAAGTCTTGAAACAATGGGTCTCTCTGGAGTGGCAGTCCTGGGTTTATGGTGCTTTGATAGGTGGGAAGGTCGTAAAAGTGTTGTGTATGAGGAAAGAATTAAAAATGTAATTGAACATGGTTCATAAATCCATGAAGTATCAAAGGTACATTCTGGGAAATAATTCCTGCTGGGAAATGTTTCTATTTAGTTACACTTTGAAGGTTAATAGTAAACACAATCTCGCATCTGCAAATCTCTGGTTTATTTCTCTTCTAAGCCATGACTTAGCACTGACCTTATGTTATCCATCATTTGATGATTACGTCTGCATTTTCCAGTAAAAACCTTTCTTCCGGTTTTTGATTAAATTAGATTGTGAGCTCAGATTTTGATTTATATGGAGCAGCAATACCTCGTTCTACCAGGACTGAAAATGTCCTCAGTTAAGATCAGAGCAGAAGATGGGATGAAATCCTTTTATAATTTTGAAAGGAATCAATCTTTTTAGGCCAGCTGCTACATTTCTGTTATTAATCACAAAGATGGATATGTATAAAAGAAGATATTTTTACATCTATACTAAAGTTCTGAAAATTCTCCATTGACAAATGGCTATTAATAAGAGAAGAATATAAAGGGAAAAGCAGAGAGAACTGTTAAAAACGAGACCTTCTGGCTCAAAGACCCACTGCTCACACAGTTTGCACTTACAAAGGGGCACAGAGGGAGCTAAGGCTGATCAAAGATTAAAACTCAAGAATATCAGTTCTTATTAATCTACTGTTTAGCAAATAATTGTATCATATTTAACGAAGCATCCCCCTTTTAGGTGTGTCTGTGGGATAGACAGCGTCCCTCTGGTAGGGCTTGATTGCGTTGAAAATAAAGCTACAGAACAGAAAACTCTGCTGATTCATATATGAGTTTTTGCAACAGTATGAAGCAGTTTTCTGAAGACAGCAATAAAACCTAACAAATTTCACATAAATTAGTATTTTATGGGAATACCAAAGCTAACAAGTGAATATTTCATAACAGAAGAAATAAGCAATAAACATTATTGTACCACTAGTACCATACATCCTGTTCTGCCAGTTGTGAACACTGGGTAATAACAGTTACACAGACTGGTTTCACATTACTTTATACCATAAGCTAGGAATATATTTATTTTCCTTTTTTTCCTCATGTATTTCTAAAATATTTCTACCTATCCTTCAGATTTTATTTTTGTCGATGGCGATTTTGGAATTAAACTGAAAATAAACTCCTGTTTCTTATGCCATAGTCCCAGTGAAACTAGGACACATGCAAAAGAAATACCTAAATAAAGAGAATTCATACAGAGGAAAAGGTCTGAACCTCTGTCAAAATAATATGAACAAAAAAGAAGAATCACTGATTATCTTGGCAGTGCAGGAATGCATAAGACTTGTTTTCTAATACAAAATACATAAAGATTAAGAAAAACCTGTCTCAAATTCTCACTCACAATTAATCAACTTCATTACTTGGAAAGGACAGGAATGAAATATAAGGGGGATCCACTTTTCTGATGGGTGCTACTGCAAAGCACAGAGGGCCAGAAGTAACTTAAAAACCTGTCTGAAGATTTTAAATTCATGCATCCTGGAGAACAATGAACTGCACAGTTAAACAAAATATGTACTTCTGTGTGTTTCAGCCTTCTGATTTTATAAACCTTCTAGAAAGTCTGGATGAAAAGTAAATGCAAAGAAATTAATGCACACAGACGAGACACAAATTTTATGTATTTGGGTTCTTCACAGACAATTTAAACATTGTTCATAGTTGTTATGATTTTCTTCTAAAACGCTAAACTTCTCTTCCTCAGGCTAGGGAAGTTAATTTTTAACATAAATTGCTTCATTCTGCACAATTTCCACTGTCTGCAAATCTCTTTCACACAGGGCATTATTCTTCAAACAAAGAATAAACAATTTCTCTCCATCCTGATTAGTCCTGCATCCTTAGCAAGACTTTTGCCCTTCCTGTGCCACAGTAGAAGCTGATTTTGAGGAAGAGTTCTGGGCAAAAGTGAAGGGTCTCTGCTTGGGGTCCATCTGTAGCTTTAACGAGCTAATACAAACGTCTTAAGGCAGAAACTGTTTTGTCTGCCAGTTTCACTTCTAAACAGAGGATGAATTCTTACATTTCTGGGTGCAAACACCTCAGCTGTGTGTGCTGAGCTCCAACACGTTGGTCTGAGTGGGCTGGAGCCAGAAGAGGCAGGACCTGGCGGCTTGGAATAGCCTGGTTATTGCTTTCCCTATTTTTGTTGAAAGCAATGACTAATGATGTCAGCCTGGAAGAGTGCAAATCCCTGCTCCTTGTTTGGGGACCGTTACTAATGGATTGGGCATTGCACGGGCCACTGAGAGAGAGAACCCCTGTATAAGGAGCTGATAGTATAAGCAACTGATTGGATTCCTGGCTGTTCTCAAGTCCCATATTAAATCAAGATGTGGTTATTTTCTTTTCACATACCAGGCTTACTGGTTATTCTGGAGAAGGCTGCCTGTCCTTAGTGACCATCAATGACAATGCAGGAAAAAAGCAGGAGATACAGTAGTTAACCATGGATTCACAATACAGCAAGAAGCCTTTCCCCCTGTATTTTAGTTTAAAATAATATCATTTCCTTGGCACAGTAGATCTTCTAACTCGCAATTTAAGCGCAAAGGTCAGCAGAGAACAATGTATTTGGAGAAGTCATTAGCTATAAATAGATCAGCCCATAACATCTAATAAACAGCCTCCTGCAGAGGGATCTGTGTAAATACATTCCATTCCTTCTATGCACTCTCTCATCCTTTGTTCGCTTCTTTTTCTTCAGCTGAAGGCAGCTGCCAGTCATTCTGCCCTCTCTAAACAGATACTGTGATTGTGGCAAATTCTCTGAGCTGTGAGAGTGCTGAAAGCACAGAGCTTGCAGGGAAAAAAGCTGAATTTAGTATTGTGTTGCTATCACCAGTTTTCTCTGTATGCACGTGCAGAAATGAGTGCCTGATAGCTGGGAGCAGCAGCAGGGAAGCCCGCAGCTGTTTGAAACTCATTCTCCCATCTGGTGTCAGCTTCACAATCTGGTACCTCAGGAGACCTAGGACTGATGTGGAAACTGGAAGGGGGGGAAAAAAAGTAGAATATAAAAGAAAATGAAAACAAAGTAATAAAATTCTCCTGTAGTCAGATTATTTTTCCTATTAAAATACAGTTCCCGTGTGGCAAATCTGCGCCGTGGTGAAGCAGATGGTGCTGGGGTATGTACGTGTCACAAAGTGGGAAGGGAGGAGAGACAGTTCTGACAGCTGAAGGTACCAACTCATGCAGCTATTTCAGTACAAACCGTGCCATTTCAATCTCACTACACATATTGCCCATGAGAAGATGGAGAACAAACAAAAAGAAATGCGTTTGTCACTGCAGACACACAAGAAGGAGAGATACCACTAAAACATCCCTGAGTGGGAGTCGTGTACAGGAATTATCACTTTCCTTACTTCACCCAGTTCTTATGAACCCAAACTTTCTTGTATGATTCAGTGGAGACTTCTAAATATCTCTCAGCAGCTTAACACTATTACCTAATAAAATGGTTTTTAAGTTTTCTGTGAGTGTCCCTAACAGTTAAGTTCTGATTTTTTAAAAAAAATTACATTTGTGTTTCTTTCTGTGCTTTTGTATTTCCCTTGGAGCAAGATTATGGCTGCATCCAGTGGATATCAGCAATGCTCCTTCAGTTCTCTGTGCTGGCTCTTTAGAGAAACTCTGAGTCTCTTCTTTTTCCTGCTGCTTATAAAATACATATCCCATTTCAGCCCTGGAGGTATGAATGCTTCATCTGTATTTATCGACAGACCCATTTCAAGCACTCAGCATAAATACAAACACTTTAATTTAAAAACTGAGGGAAGTCTTAATAAATCCTCCATACCCCAATAAAAAAAAAATCTTCCACAATCCTTTTTTGAATATTTATCTACCTCCATCACCAAAATAGGAAAATAAGTGATCCTCTCAAACTGAGTAAAAGGAACCTGTCCCTGAGGCTGCTTATGAAAACGAAGCAATCTGTGAGATTCAATCACACATTCCCAGGGAGAAAAGGAACACAGGCTGCCTGCTTCGTGCCATTCAGAGACCATAAAGCAGTCAGAAAACCAATTTACATGGCTGGCTGAAGGAAATCTGGAGTAGCCCAGAGCTGAGTTATCGCTATCCCGCCTTTTAGAAGGCTTGAATTTTCAGAGTATATTAAGAGTATGGGCTAGGAGAGGTGTCAGGGCTGGACCACTGCTGTACCTTTGAAATGCTCTGTGTCTGTAACCACCCTCTTGAAGAGTCATGGAACTGGGCAATTTGGGATCTGTTTTAAATTGTGCAGTCAGCTGAGTCCACGGTTAATTTTAGTTTTAGAATAAGTCATAAAAAAAGGCACCTGAAATCTCAATTCCCCTCTCATCTCAGGTTTGGTCCAAGCCCAGCACAGCTGACCTGAGGGTCTAGTTCAGTCTGGTCCATAATATTTTGCAATAGAAATGCATCTTATAGAAGTAAAACCGCAAGGAATTAAAATGTATGGATCAAATTTCTAGTCTCTTGCTTAATGCAAATTAAATAGTCTATAACAAAGACAAGAAACATCTGCTACACCAAGTAAAAATTAATGAAGAAGAAAATTAAGATTGCTTTTCTGTTGATTTTTATCAATTTGTGTTCAAATCTGAGAGACGTTTAATAAGAATGCTGCCAGTTTGTAGCTAATTCAAAGTGATTCTAATTTGCCCAGCTTCTATTTATATTTCCCTTGCATATTTTGGAGTTCTTCAGAGAAGTGGTAAATTTGTGATGCATTAATTCACCAGCAAATACTTTCCAAACCTTCTCAAATATTTCTTCACTCACAAGTGATGCAAAGTTATGCTGATATTTAAATGAAGGAATAGTTTAGACAGCAGCTTGGGCAGTCGGGATCATCTTTGGCTCTCTCTGCAGGGCTTTTTTGGTGGTACTTTAGTCACGCTCCAGTTCTCAGCGAGTTCATCTCTGGAAACTGACAGGGAAAAATGTCTTTTGAATTACTATGATACAGAAAGAAACCTCCAAGTGAATCAGTGAGAATTTACAAGTGAATGTTGTGCCCTTGAGAGGTGGCATCAGAATCAAAATTTTGGGATGGTGCTCCCACCAAGGTCCAAGGCAAAGACTCCCACTGATTTCAGAAGGAACAGAGCTTCAGCTTTTCATTCACATTTCATCATCACTGCAACTACCAAGACGGGAATCACATTGTGTTCCTATCAGCTTCTTTCCATCCTACTTCCTTGTGCTGGTTGCAGATTGTCTACCAGCACGTGAGCTCACTGTTAAAAGACAACAGAGAAATTTTTATTGCAGTTCTAGAATCGTATGGATTCAAGGCTCTGTGAGCTGATACACCGAAGAATTTCCTTGTGAAATACATCCCTGGTTAAATTTTTTCATAGAATGAGTATTGGTATATGTTATTGATTGTGTGAATCACAGGACAGTTTGGCTCTGGTATTAAAAGTAAATAAACAACACCCACTCATTGACTTGGGACACTGCAGCGGGTGGGGAGTTTGATTTTTTATTTTTCTTTTCTTGAAGTAATGTTAGATTTGGGTGTAAATCATAGCGAATTATAAACTTGCAGTATTATATACCCTGACGTTTGTAAGGCAGGTCTGGGATCTCCATTCTCATGTTATCCACCTGTATGCAGGTACCTGCAGGCACTGAACCTTCCCAATACACCCAGGATGAGCCCCAGCTGCACAGCGAGAGGCCGCGGTGCTGTTGTTGTGTGCTGTACACTATTCCCTACCAGAATATGATGTTTAATTAAAAGGTGTTGCTGAAACATGACTCTCTGTTTTCCAGAAATCTCCCTGTGACTCTCATTGACACTGAGGTCACTTTATCTTGCCAGGAAATAAATGAAATTCAGACTTCACACACAAAGATGTGCTACAATGAGGAATGGGAACAGAGAATCATGGAAAATAGAAAAGAACAGCTTGTGTGGAAAATTGCTGTTTTCCTTCCACATCTGCAAATGTTCCTCTTCAACAGAGATGCAAGATGAGCAAAATTCCTATAATAAGATTTCTCATGGGTTTAGCAGGGAGAAGGCAGAATTTACCTGCGATGCTGGGCATTTGCTACAACATAAAATTCTGGAAAAAATATTAGTGTTGTTTATGTGAACTGAGGCTGAAAGAAAGGATAAAAATCACTGGCAGAAAAGCTAAACTTTATTTACCCAATATCAAAACTATTGGTACAAAGCAGTTTGTGATATTTTTATGCTGTTATTCCTCTGGAGAGCCATGTCTGTCACGGATCCAGGATCATCCTGAACATTTTAAAATTTGCTTCTTTAAAACATTTGTAAAGAAAAGCAGAAGGAATTTTACTGCATTGCAGTTTATTCCTGCCATGCAAAAAGCCAGTTTCACAGTTATCATCGCTACTAGGTTTTTTATTAGCATTTAATTTATTAACTGAAGAAAAGGGTGATGGCTCTGTAGTCTTCTGGGAATATTTCAAGTTCAGTTTGAGTGCTCTGAGCTGCAGAGACAGGACTCACCTGCTGCAAGCTACATCAGCGTGCACTTGTGTTTTCTGCTAATAACACTGTCTGAATCTGAACATCCTGACAGTGCTTTTCAAATAGGCGGCAGAACACAGTAAACAGTAAGAGAAGAATGCTCCAAATTTTAACATCCCAGAGAAGGAAAGTTCCATCAATCTAAATGCTTCGTTAGTGGAATTGTCCAGTAAAGCTGATGACCCATTCAGGATTGTATCTTCACTGTTCATCACCAGATAAAATAACAGTAAATTCAGTTTGCAATCGGAGTAAATGAAATCATTTTATTGTTGTGATTATTATTTAAGTCATCTTCACAAATATCTTTTAA
Source organism: Dromococcyx pavoninus (assembly GCA_033558185.1). NCBI lineage: Eukaryota > Metazoa > Chordata > Aves > Cuculiformes > Neomorphidae > Dromococcyx > Dromococcyx pavoninus. The sequence continues at coordinate 1,902,671 of JAUMJL010000567.1, forward strand.
AAATGAGGCTTTTTACAATCATAATCATTGTTTTTCTATTATAAGCAAGAAATGATAATGCTAACAATTTTGGTATTGTGCAGAGTTGTAAAAAGTGACTCCTTTCTCCAGTATCTTATTCTGTGTTTTAATTCTGAGTACCATGAAAATTGTCTATGAAGTAAAGTTCTAAGTTGTTTTTTTCCTCTTGAACTCAAAATATTTTCCCTTTTTATTCCATATCAGGCAACACATACGCAGTTCCTGTGTATTGTAGCACTATGAGCAGATTCTTTGCACCTGTAACCCATGCTTGAAAACAAACAATGCCTCGACAGCTTCGCGCTACGCAGGAGCAGCAGGAGGAGCTGTTGAGCAAGAAATGGATTTTCCACCTGTTCATCTCATTACATCGTGCACGATTATTTTCTTCTGATGCTGACTCAGTGATCACTTTTCATTCCTTTCAGAAATGAACAAGTCAGAGGTCTCTCCCTCCCCCCAACAAAACCCAAATTAAATCTTTCAATAACAACTGATAGCCCAAATAGTTCTGACTGGTTTATTATTGATTTCCAGTGTTTCAAAGAACTCGTTTGGATCTGGAAGTTCTGTTTCTCCAGTGAGGAGAGTCAGCAGGGCAGGATTCAGCCACGGAGTGCATCACCAGCCCCGTCAGTGAGGGGTTTGGGCTCACTCCGGATCAGACCACTGGGCTGTCTCAATGTTGCTTTCCATTTTGCACTTAATGTTGCTGTAGAACCTGTATTTACTACCTGGATTATTAGCATTTAATTAGTGGACAGTTCAAGGGCTGAGCATTTACATGGATTACTTTGAGATGGCACTTTCAAGATGACAACTGTTGTCCCATTGCCTCCGCTTAGCAGAACAAGGCTTCACCCGCACCCTGCCTGTCCTTTCATCTGCGTTCCTTCAGAAAGGAAAGCTTCAGACACTCTGCAGCTGCAGAGCATTTCACATCATATTTTCACAGCTGAGATGCTTTTGGAACCAACTCAAACTCTCTTGCAGTTCAGAATATGTATGATGCAACAGAAGATAGTCAACAATAACTATGCTGCTAATGGAGTGCTCCAAGGTCATACGGACCATCTTCTGCTTCTGGGCCATTAAGCACAGAGGGAAGCCTGTTGGAGAAAGCTGATGGACAATGCATGGATACCAGTCCTCAGCAACTGAAATAACAACAAGGACATGCACGTTGGTGGCTGGAAGAGTGATTTGTGCACTCTCTGCCTTGAAACCACTTTATTTTGCTTTGCAGTTCCATATTCTGAATTCAAATTACCATCCGTGAAACACAACTTCCATATACATCACTGTTCCCATACACACTTAGATTTCATGAAAATGATGATTAATTAACTAATGAGTTAGTTGGCAGTAGTGAGCAGTATTCTCCATATTTTTACATTTATTTTATCTTCTATTAAACATAAAATTGAATAGAATTAAAAGAAGCCATAACACACTTGTTATTTAAAACAAACACAGCCATAACAGAGCCAATTTTAGTGGCCACACAGGGCTTCCAGCCAGTACAATGAACAACACAAAGGGGAATTGTTGTGGCAAAAAAACAGGGAGAAGAAATAACCACGCTGAGGGATCTGTGTTGTAGTGCAAGTCCTAGGCATGCTAAGACACAGTTTAGAACTGAGGCTTTGATTAAACTGAGAAGTTTTGCTACAAAAGCTTTATTCACAGAATGGGTACTCGATCTGACCGAAAAGCTTCAGGCCTGGTGTAGCCACAAAATTCTTACAGCAAAAATATTATTGCATTGGTGTAACCTATTTCAGCCTCTGCTCGTCACCTTTAGTCTTAGGTTCCCTGGAATACTCGTTATCAAAGCAGTCAGCATCACAATCTATAGCTGCTCTCCAGTCTCTGTTGTTACCTTACCACTGAACAGAGGGGCGAGTATTTTGCCTTTCAGGTAAAGAGCCCATGGTCCAACTCAAGTGAAGATAAAGGTCAGGGCTTCTTCAGGCTTGAAATGTGCAAATTTAGGTGGCCCTTTGAAATACCAAGAAATGCTAGGTACCTCTACGATTTAAAGCAGTATCCTTGTTATATACAACATCTGTCATTAACTGCCCTGCTTCACAGAGCTGGATGTGAGAATCAGTCACAGAAAGGCTTAAATCCTTAACTTTGGGTTAATCAGGTTTGGGTGGATGGAATTTATTTAAGCTGGTCTTTGAAAAACATAGTTTATGTAGGTTTATGTATGACTTCAACATTATAAAAGTCTCAAGGAAGTGGGAGCTGCTGGAAGACTTGGACGTGCACACCTGAACACTCAGCCTTGGCTGAAAGGCAGTTTATTGTATTTTTCACTCAAATTTCAGACTTGGTTTTGTGGTTTGCTAATTAATTTTCAACACCACTCTCCTGTTCTTGACTGTTCCATCAGTTGTGCCACTCTTTGAGGCTGACTGATGAATTCTGTCTGTTGTCAGACTCATGCCCACCAGCTGGCTGGAAAGCATCTGGCTCATTTGCGGCTCAGGCCCTCGGCTGAGTTGTTTATATCCCAACAAACTTCTGCTCACACAGTCACAGCTTGTAATTTTCATTGTTGACCAGTTAGCAGAAAAACAGGGACTTACAGAAATAAGTCAGAGACAGAAAATTCACATTTTGAGTAGGTTTTTCTCCCTTTTAAGATGCTGCCTAGGCAAACTCTGCTATCAGTTCAATAACTGAGAAATTCCTACTTCAGTTCACCTTCACCTACAGTCCCGTGGATGTACTGGAGACAGTCTTGGAAGATTATCCTCTAGAAAAATCCCAGCACTGTTTTGTTTCTTTTTTTCCCCCAGATTTTTAGTAGAAGCAGGGGTGACTGGTGGAGTCACTCAGACTTCTGAAACACAATGAGCTGCAGCTGAGTGCTTGCTGCTGCAGCACTCCCTAACGAGGTTTGCATCTGTTTCATAGAATGGTTTGGGTTGGAAGGGACCATAAAGTTCATCCAGTTTCAACCCTCTGCCATGGGCAGGGACACCTCCCACTGGAACAGGGTGTTGAAAGACTCATGCAACTAGGCCTTGAACATGACTTGTCTGGGCAACCTGTGCCAGTGTCTCACCACTCGCACAGGAAAATATTTCTTCCTGAGATCTAATCTAAACCTCCTCTCTTTCAGCTTAATACCTTTCCCCCTTGTTTGTCCCTGCACTCCCTGATCAAAAGCCCCTTCCCCAGCTTTCCTGTAGCCCCTTTCCGTACTGGGAGGCTGTTCTAAGGTCTCCCCAGAGCCATTTCTTCTCCAGGGTGAACAACACCAAATCTCTCGGCCTGTCCTCATATGGGAGGTGCTCCAGCCCTTGGATCATCTTCGTGGTCTCCTTTGGACTTGGTCTATCTGATCCATGTCCTTCCTGCGCTGAGGACTCCAGAATATAAAGCAGGGCTCCAGGTGGGGTCTCAGGAGAGCAGAGCAGAGGGGCAGAATCCTGCTGGCCACACTTCTGATGCAGCCCAGGACACGGTTGCTGGCTCATGTTGAGATTCTCACCCATCAGCACCCCAAGTCCTTCTCCTCAGGGCTGCTCCCAATCCATTCTCCACCCAACCTGTGTTTGTGCTTGGGATTGACTGACCCAGGCGCAGCACCTCACACTGGGCCTTGTTGAATTCCACAGGGGTCACACAGCCCCCTCCAGCCTGTCCAGGTCCCCCTGGGCTCCATCCCACCCTGCTCTGACCACTGCCCCGCACGGCCGGGTGTCGCTGGCAGACTCGAGGGCGCTCTCAATCCCCCTGACGAGGCCGCGCCGCCCTTTATTCCCCCCCTCCCCTCAAGCCGCCGCATTCTTTATCCCTCCACACCGCTCTCTCCCGACTCTCCCTCCCACCCCAGACTACAACTCCCAGAAGCCTTCGCGCCGCCCGCCCCTGCGCCCCTGGACTACAACTCCCAGAATCCCTCGCGCCGCCCCGCCGGCCCGCGCGGCACCGCCCCGCCGCAAAGGCGCCGGGAGTTGTAGTCTGGCGGCGGCGGGGGCCGGGCGAGGCGGTGGCGGCGCTGCGCTCCGCCCCGGGGGGAGGGCACGGCGCAAGGCGTGCGGGGCACGGGAGCCAGGTACCCGCGGGCGGCCCTGCCGGCCACCTCCTCGCTGCGGGCGCGGCGGCCTAGGGGCGCTGCTGGGGGACAGAGGCGCCGGCGGAGCGTCCGGGCCGGGCCCGTGGCCGCTGCGGCGCCGGCGGAGCATGCACTGAGCGGCCGCCCCGGCTCGGAGCCGCCGCCGCCCGGCGCGCGGTGCACGGTGCGGGGGTCCCCGGTCCCGATAATAAATGATAGAGGATACAATGACTTTGCTGTCTCTGCTGGGTCGGATCATGCGTTACTTCTTGCTTAGACCGGAGACCCTGTTCCTGCTGTGCATCAGCCTGGCCCTGTGGAGTTACTTCTTCCACACGGATGAGGTGAAAACCATCGTGAAGTCGAGCAGGGATGCGGTGAAGATGGTGAAGGGCAAGGTGGCAGAGATCATGCAGAATGACAGGCTCGGGGGGCTCGACGTGCTGGACGCCGAGTTCTCCAAGACCTGGGAGTTCAAGAGCCACAACGTGGCTGTCTACTCCATCCAAGGCCGGAGGGACCACATGGAGGACAGGTTCGAAGTGATCACTGACCTGGTGAACAAGACTCACCCCTCCATCTTCGGGATATTTGATGGGCACGGAGGAGAGGCAAGTGCTCAGCTGGATGGGAGAGAACAAAGAAGGGGTGGAGGGAGGTGCGGGGCAAAGGATGGGGTTTTTTGTGTGTGTTTGTGCTGTTGACTTGGGACATTGTGTGGGGTGTTGCTCCTTGCTGCTTGAAGGTGGGGAGTCTCTAAGTAGGGACTGAGAGCGATGCTCCATTCCCTTTATCTCTCATTGCCGCTTCCACAGCTGCCGCGGGATAAATGTGTTCATAGCCCCGCTGCCCTTTACCAAAGGTTTAATTGAAGTGAAAGCCGTCGGAGGTGGCTCTGACGTGCGTGGAATAACGACGATGAGCACAGGCTCCCTGGAGTCCTCTTTTGTTACGGCGAAGCGTGGCGCGATCCGCTTTTGGCACGGGGCGGGTGTCCCGCTCCGCCAGCAGCGGCAGCGGGGGGGCAGGAGCCGGGCTCAGCAGCGCAGAGCAGTGCTGGAGAAGTCCAGCGTGTGCACAGCTTGAAGCCCGTGTGCGTACAACCTTGTCCTTAGCAGACATTCACCCACCTGGAGGACCAGGGAGTCGCTGAGGAGGAGCTTTGTGAATTGCATGTAGTTTTTAAGTCATCACAACTGTGCTGTCATCCTTGTCCTCTCCCTAGTGGAAAGCCGGGAAAGCTGTCATTTTGAAACTTTCTGGTGTTTAACCTCTTACTTTTTTTGAGCCACGGTGGTTTCCTTTAGGTTGTGCTGTGCAGTTGGTGTTACAGCTTCATTTGTTTCATGTGATGAACGTTGAAACCATAGCTTCCCCTTCATTTAGGATTGTGGTGCTGCCACGTAGCTTTTTGTATAGCACAAAGCACACGTTTCATAACTGTGGAAAAAGGACAAAGACTTTGTCCTTGTGTGACAAATTAGCTCTAGCAGCCATTATGCTGGGTCAGAGCTTACCTTCCAGGTTTTGCCAGGATGATGGAAGCTGGAGAGAAATCTTGAAGTTCATCACATAAGCGTTCCTGCCGAGGAGGGGTAAGGCAACACAAGAGCTTGGGTGTTCCTCCAGCTGCTGTCATAGATCAAATAGTCAGAGTCCTTCCTAGAAAAGCTCTGGCAGTGACCAGACACTAACGGAGCACAAGGACAGCAGCTGCTGCCCCGTTAAACCTGGAAGTGCTGCCTGCAAATTCCAGGCCTTAGGCACATAATCAAAAAGCTGCTCTTCTGCTGCATGCATGGTTGTGAAGGGAGTTCGTCGTCTGTCCCGCCGCTGGCTCATAGTGCCTGTCATTTTGCCCCCTATAAAATAATGCAAAAGGTTTGGATACTGAGAATTGTCGGCTTCATAAAAAATTGTGGTGATGAACGCGTTTTTCCTTTTTACGTTTGATCTCACCTGGGGCACAGTTGTGCCAGCTCCTGCTGGCGGGCTTGTGCCAGTTCAGCGTTCCTTGGCCATCAGGAATAAGCATCACAAACTGGTGCATCCTCCTCCTGAAGGAATATGGACTCCAACCTGTGCGTGTGGAGCCTCTGGCTCTTTTGTTTTCTAAGCCTTTGGATGGGTGGTGCTTGGGCTCTGCCTTCTGCTTTCTTCCCCCTTGTTTAGGCTGACACTTTTCCTTCTCTCAATCTATCAGCCAAAACAAGTTTGCAGGACTATCTGGATCATGACTTAAAAGAGTATTCTGAGACTGTTACAGGTGAAAGTATGATACACACTCTTAGACTTTGGCAGTGGGAAAGGGGGATCTCATTTCTGTCTTTAATTTTGTATCATATACAGACCTTCCCCTACCCTGGATTGCAAACTCAGTATATTAAATTATTCAAAATTAACACAGAGAATAGCTAAATGACAAGAATGTGCCGTATATGTATTGTTTGTCTGTTTTGTTTTAGATCTTGGGAATTGCATCCATATGCTAATACTGGATGTGTGGAAAGCTCATTCGTATTCCAATTCCTCGGAGAACTCACTCTAATTGATTCAGTGGCAGAGCATGAGGCTGTTGTATGAGCCCCGTCGTTTTGCAAGGTTTAGCAGATCTCCCTCCAAACTTTAGTAAAGTTAATATTTTAAAAATGTATGTATCTAGTATCTCCTATTTATCTTCCTAATGAAATCCCCAGATGTTCTTAGGCGCCTTTACCCTTACAAAAATAGCTGCCTAATCATCGTGGATATAACTAGTTTCTAGTTTTAGATTTTACATAAAACTGATCAGAAAATGTGTGAACTGTGGGCTGTGCATACAGCAAAAAATAAACGATGAAAAATAGGCTTCAATCTAATCAAGTTTTGTAGTTTTGAGTAGAAAAGAAATAGCAAAACTTAATGCTCTTATTTAATCAGTAGTACAAAAATTAAATTTCAGGTCTCTGTTTGAATTGGTTTTCCAGATGTCTTATTTTATTTTTATTTCTTTAAAAAGAGAAATGGCTCTGAGGAACACCTTATCTACATATGTAGCAAAACCTTTGTAGAGATTTAATTTCTTTATGTGTATTTAAAGAACAAAGAACTTCTAATCTCTGGCATTACATGCAAAACAAACTGTTCTATATGGGGAAAAATGTTCTTTTTCTAACAAACAATACCACAAATGAGATCTAGATTAATTCTTTCCAGCTATATACAAGACAGTGTGTCTCCATTAATTACTTCCTGCCATGTTACGTTGAAGTGGAAGGATAGAGAAGCATGATTCAATATGAATTACTGTGTAGTGCTAATTTATGAAGATTTCTGGGTTTTGTTTAAATATTGCCAGCATTTTGCATTTCCCCTTCCATCTTACAGTTTTGGCCTGGGTAGTTTGGCAACCGTCTACTTAAATTTTGCGGCTGCCTTGATGAGAAAGCAATAAGCAAAAATAATTATTAATGCTCTGTTTTACAGTCAAGAACCCGGTGTGCTGCTGGAATTACTTGTTAAAGGCAATTAGATTTTAGAGATGAGGCTCGATACACAATGTGTAGCATAGTCTTCTTTTTATAAAAAAGTAGTTTGTTTCTTGAAGATTGGATAATAATAATAATAGCAGTAAAGCAGAATAGGTAAAGCACGAAGAAACAGACTTTGAAAGAATGAAGAGAAGTTTCTGCCTGTTGCCTGGCTGAATGACTGTGGTCAAAGGAGTCCTCAAGGTGATTTAACTTAGACTCAAAAGAGAAGAGAAGAAAGTATTTGTCTTACTCTCTCGTCAGCTTCTTTATAAGGCTTACAGGTGGCTTGAGTGCTTTTTATTTCTTTTTGCCCTTTTTTCCTTTTTCCTTCATTTAGAAGTTGTGGGGCTGCCTTGACTGGAAGATTGAGAAGTGGCAAACTACATCAAGGATACAATAACAAACAGCTTGAAAGCTGAGGAAAGAAAAGGATGGATGCTTGATGAAAATAATTTAATTGCTTTAACTAGCATTTACTAAAGGGTTCTTTTCTCAAATATTTAAGGTTTAAGCACTTAGTTTAATGAGATCTCAGTATTAGACAAGAACAAAGTAGCTCAGCAACCGTCTGCATTTTATGGTTATGGCGATGTCACATATCATTGGTTTTTCCTAACCCCTATGAGGTGAAGACTTTAAAAGTAATTATAATAAAAATAATTATAATAAAAATAGTACCTTGTACTCTGCCTGTGCTTGTTTGCAGTCGTAAACCGATGTGGATAACGACTGTGAGAAATTAAAGCTCAGTAATAGTCTCGTAAAAAATGTCTGGCTCTTTTTATTTCTCTTAGAATTCTTAAATAGGCACATGGCAAGGCTTGTTCCTTAGGATCTGTAGGTGTGGATAAGAGCATTTTGCATGATATAATTGGTTTTTAGAGTTGCTGATATAGCGTTGCAGTATGTGAAATACACTTTTATTTTTATTCATAGAGTAGAGAAAGCTTGGGGAGCTTAAATGTGAATTTGCTGTACAAGTGGCTGATGTTTGTACCCACCTACGGAATTGCTCACTGCTTTGTGTGCCACAGGACCTTAAATCAAGAGCACGAATCCTTGGCAGAAGTCTGTGGTTACTGATTAACTTACAGAGGCAAATAGAAAGGGAAAGGTCAGAAGGTAATGGTGAGAGTCCTTACTGGCCTTGTCTGGGGCTGTGGAAGTGGGGATGCTGGGGTGAGGCTGGAGGAGAGGACCCTGTGCCAGCTGTGTTTAGATGAGCCTGCAGTGCATTTGAAATACAGGGGCCTGAAAGCGTTATGAACTCCTCCTGCATTCACTGGGGTGACCACAACCGAGCTGCTGCAGGGTCAGGAGGGGAAGGGACCTTCTGAAAGGCTGTGTTCCACGGCAATAGCTCCTGCGTGTCTTCTCCGCCTTTAATGAGCCTGGGATGCCTCGGTCCTCAATTTACCCAAGACGTGAGGCTGTCCTCTACATCACTGTCAGCACAGGACAGTGTCCGTGCCCTCCTGTTCATTGCAATTAATGTGATTTTTGAGCCCTCCACAAACTGCTGACCCACAGCCACCCAGGTGTAGGCTGTGCTATGATCATGACTGTCTTTTCAGGCCTTGATAGGCAGAAATTTATTCCCTTTATTTGGAGATGGTAGTTGATCGCTGAAAGACAATATTTGCCTTCTACCAAATATGAACTAATGAACTAATATTTTTATTTTGGTGTTCTGTGGATTTCTTCCTTTTCTTTAGTTTCTCCTTCTGGTAGAAGAGGGTGGTTATGCTGTGTTGAAAGATAAGAAAGCAAAGAATTTTATCTTTTTTCTAAATTTATCCTGATCTATTAATTCTCTTTCAAGCCCTGTTCCTCTGATACTGAACTCCTTAAGGAAACTTAGTGATGAAAATTTCTCAGTCGTACTTTTGAATAAAGGCCATTACATTTAATGCCTTAGAGATTTTATAAGAATGAGTCAAACAACAGCGTTGAGTTTTTATGGATGTTTTAGCCTACTTGAAGCCTTTGAGGCTTTGCAGTTTTTAAAAAGAAACTGCAGGGATGTTTTTCCTTTTATAGTAATTTCCTTCAGTTTCTGATCTAGAATCTTCTGCAAAGTGCCTAAATGTTTGAATAAATATTTACATAGGTGAGGTCATGTTGATATGCAAGTCTCAAATCTGCTTATAAATTCCACATGAGTGGCCGAAAATATAAGTCAAAATGATATATAAGAACATTTCTGCCATTTTAAGTTTATCGAAGTTTTGATCTTTGGATATCATGTTAGAGGGTTATGATTTTCAGCCTACAAAACCATACTTATTTGATTTTTAGGTCTAGATGCTCATTTAAGTCCTAAAACTGTGACTTGAAATGGATTAAAATAGTGTAAAAATATGTAATTGGAAGTAGAACTCTTATCGCTGCCATTCACAGCTGTATCATCGAGTGTAGAATTGAGTCTTTCTCAATTTTTATGAAAATCAAAAAGTCAATTAATTTTAAATGTAGTCTGCCAGCTTAGCTTGGATCGGTGCTTCCATCTTTGGGCACACAGGCAGCCAACTGATTGCCACTGGTTTAATTAAATCAATTTTCATTCTTAGATGCTTTCAGATTATGAAAGTCATTTCAGTTTCTCCGTGAACTTGAATCACTCAGAGTACTCCATGGGAAGTGTTTGTGTTTGTGCTCCCGCTCCGTGGCCGATGCTCAGCAGTTTATCCACTGCTGTAGATGAGGAGGATATTTCACAGCTGCCCTACAGGGATGTTCAGAGCGCAGTTGTTAGAGAGCGTGACGCTTTTTAACTTGATACCCTGTGGCAGCACTCCTGGGGCCACGTCTGTAGACACATAAGCAAGCTCTAAAGATGGATCGAGGCTCAGAAATGAGCAGCAACTTAAATTGCTTAAAGATGTGGTGATTTGGGCTGTTGATGCTGCTTCCCCCACACCGTAGGCAGTGGCAAAGACTTTGTCAGCCCTGTTGAACCTGGTGTCCAGCCTGGGTGTACAATAATACATACATGCCTGGGGCAGTGGGGTTTTGATTGAGTCTGTTCTGCATGTCAGGAACTTGGACGTTTTTGTGTTGAATCGAGTAAGAGAACCAAAATTTGTATTCTGTCATGAGTGAGAGAAATAAAATTCATATTCTTGTGACACTTGGGGTTAGTTAAAAGAGCACATTGCTCCAGCTCTGTCTCTAGTGTCAAGCTTTTGGTAGTTCTTTAGGCACAGAATAGTATTTCTTCCTGCTGTTAGAGATCCAAATATTTATGGTGTAAATTATTCCTTAAAGCTGAGTTTTGGCTTCTGGCAGTTTCACTTTTTAAACAATCTTCTGGCATGTGGTGCTTTGTTTTGCTGCTGTCTGTTTTTTTGCCAGTGGCTGCAGTTCTCTACAGCGTTGGCCCTGTAGGAAGACCCCATAATGTTGCAGGATTCCTATGTAGTGGATCTGACACCTCTGAATTTCCCCTTGCTCTCAGGCCTCTTCAGCCCTGGCCCGTCTAACATGCCTCCTTGGCACTTATGTGTTGCCTTCACAGAAGTGAACCTACGGACAGTGCTGCACCTTTCCCCCATCCCCAGCAGCCTCTGAACCTGCTGATCCTTCAGAAATGGTCATGCACAAGATCACTCATATTTTGTGACCCAGAAAGGCAGTCCAAAGGTAACTGGCACTAATGGTTCTTGGGTCTCGAGGTTCAGGACTCGCTCTTTACGCACAGCATAGATTCTAATAGATCTAGAAAAGGGAACAAAATGCTTATATAGTCCTGTAGTGCCCTTTGGTTTGAATCTATGCCCTTGAAAGGAGAGTTCTCAAAACTAATTTAAGGGCAGCAGTTGCTATAATTATGCACAGAAAGTCGTATGCCTCCAGCATTCTTCACTGTGGTATTTATTAAAATCTTAAAGTTCAAGTGAACTCACCCACCCCTTGGACTCTTCTGCCACCCTTCCTAGTCTGTGTCCCCGCAAAACAAGCCTCCTTGCCCGTATGCCCTTGTCCCCTGCAGCCCAGGCAACTTTGTGACCATGCTTTTAAACTTGAACATCCCTTACACCTTCATCCATTTAAGAGATGCTGTACCTCAACAGGCTGTGTTCTGTTTGGCCCCTGCCATTTGCACTGGGTGAGTCCTCACGTGTGTTGGGACCCAGGAGGGGCTGTACAGCAGCACTGGGGTGCTCAGCCTGTATGTCAGACAGGATGCCAAAGACTGGCAGCAATAGGAGCTGTCAGTGCTCATCTCTTGTGACACATCCGTGCTGATTACAATGCACAGTCCTAGCAGCGTGCAGGGGTGCCCCGGTTTGAAACCCAGTCTGCACCTGTAACAACTCCTGGAATGTATGCCCTGTGCCACCACCTGCTGAAAGAGGGAGCAGATGTGAGTGAGCCTCTTCATTCTTCAAGACAGCTTTTAAAATTACAAGTTCCCTTTGGCTGCTGACTTCTCAGTCAAGTTCAAGTTATCGTCAGTGTTCGCTGTCAGCGACTCTGTTACCTGATACCAGTCCAGCTGGATTGACCAGTTTCTCTGGCTCTGGCCAGCCCAAGAGATCTACCACATAAAAGAAGGTCGTGAAGATTTAATGACCCTTTGTCTTTATTAGCCTTGTAGAGTTTCAGTTCATCCAGAAGGTAATAAAGCAACCAGGACGACAGCTGAGGCAAGTCCAAAAGGAAGTTACCATCCTGACAAAGCTGCAAAGAGCTGGTGATTGTAAATTGTGTGCAGAATCAGTAGTTGCAACAAGTTGGAGAATTTCTTTTGGGGTGTATGTGTGCTTTTGCTCCAGCTGTTTAGCTAGTGTTAAACACACTTCAGCGAGTGGTTTTAATTAAAGCAGTTTAAAACTTACTGCCAAATGTAGAGGTTTCATTTGCAAGTAGCATAGCTTTAAAAAATGTAAATTTCATTCATTGCAGTTTGCAAAAAAAGGGTTGCAGATGCCAGAATACTAATAAATACTGGAGTCAGGGTCAGTAGGGGAGACCTGTGAGTGTATGTAAATTGTAGTTTAAATAACTGCCCATTTATGCCTTAAGGACTGATGTTTAAATGGCAGAGCTGTTTGCAATCTGATGTAAATGAACTATCTTGATCACAATCAAGAAATACAAAGAACTTCTTAAGACTAGGCTTTTAGGTGTAGAGCAATTTGCGAACCATAAGGTAATCTGGATGGAAAAATCTACCTTCCTTTCTACTCTGGTAGAAAAGTCAGGTGAGTCAGGGACTTGGGCGCTGGGGAGAGCAGGGTCCAGTTGTGGAGTGATGGAGCAAAGCAGGCGAGAGGAGAGGAGTAAGGTCTCTTGGTTGGGTGCTGTAACCAAGTTCTGAGGGCTGCGTGGCAGCACAGAGTACCAGTCCTAGTGCTGATACAAATTGATTATGATGCTGAAACATTGCTGGCTCTCATCATCTCCGACCTTGTCTGATTCACAGCTGTGTGAGCAGCTGACATCTCCAGCCAGACAATCAAAGGACGTGTTTTAACTGCTAAGCCACAGTGCAATTATCCATAGCACGTCATGTCGGCAAACCTCAAAGCTCCCCTGGAGAAATGAACATTTATTTGCATTTACTTTCAGTGCTAAAATGTTATCCCTTGCAAATTTTCTCATTGTCATAAATGTTGAAAGCTTATATTTTTCAAAATCCCCTTCAGGGGTAAACATTTGATTTTATTAAGTTCTGTTATAATAGCTGAAACTGTCATACAGTACTGCTTTCAATCAATACGCTTTTTAATGTAATAAATCTCTTTACTTTTTCATTCTCTACCAGATAGAAAACTGCTGGAGGGCATGAAACATTTCTTCGGATAAGTGAAAGTGCGTGGCCCATAATATAGTTCTCTGGTGTGCCATGGCTCGCTTGTACTTCTGTAAACTTGCATTTTAAATGGGAACACGATTTATTTGCAGGTAGTCTACGCATTGTCTGCACCACAGACTTGCCTAAACCTTCCCTGACATATATGTTTCCTCCAAACGCACACTGAAGCTGAGGTATTGAATTATCTGATTGCGATCAGCATGAAATAAAGTATCTGTCCATGGCTGTGTGCTTCAGGAATGGAAACTTGGTGTGGGAGTAGGAGAAAGGGGAGGATGAAACATGCTTGTCTCCTTAGTTTTCTTAATGTTCATAGCCCCGAGCTTTCATCTGCTTTCCTGCACTTGAGTGAGAATGTTTTTTGCCAATTTGTCCAGTTGCTTTTTTTAATTACCTATAGAACACTGTGTAGGATGGTGAAGGTGCTTTTAGTGGGTTTTAAGCTGACATATTTGTGGGTTTATTTCTGCTGAGAACAGGGAGCTTGGACAATAGTTTGCATGATCCCACTGAACAGAACCGGTATATTCATTAGATATTTACTCCTGGCCATCCTAAGTTTGGGCTTTTTGTTGGTATGGTTGAAAAGGGAATTAATGCAAGGAAAAATAGGAAAACAACTACAGACTAGAGAAGAACAGTTTCCAGTTCAGAAACAGCAGTGCTGGGCAGGAGACTGATCCTCATTTCCCTGGAGTTGCGTTAACTGGGAGGTGCCAAGCTGATCAAAACCATACATAGGATTACAGTCCATGTAGGTGTTTGTGTTGTAACTCAGTTCTATAACTGAGACGAAGGATGATTTTGTTGTGAAAGGCCTATGGTAACGATCACCTGACGCTGGAATCACGATGCGCAGCACACCCGATCACTTAGGTCTGTCTCTGGGCAGGATGCTGCTGGAATTCCTATTGAAGAGCAGTGAAAGCGTGTGGCCTTGCACTAAGAACTTGCTGGGCAGGTGTGGGAGATGCGGTTGATCACAACAAGGATAGTGACCATGTGAAAAAAAAGCTGTTTCTACCTTTCCTGGCCATGCAATCAAAAGCATCCAGTGTTCTTGTGGGAATAACGAGGCACAGGGACTCTGGTGCAGGAAGGGTGTGTTGGAGATGAGAAGTGGAGCCTGGGACTTGAAGTGAAGAAGGTGAATAGAGGAGAAAGGGAGAGTAGTGTGTGGTTTTGCATTGAGCTTGCCTTAATTTTAGATTGCTTTTAGGCTGGAAGTATTTATTAAGAAGCTGTCTTAGCAAGATTACCAGGCAGCACTGGAAAACTACTGCCAGTTTCAGTGCACTGCTGTTGATAATACTGCCCGAGATCCAAGCCCCGAGGGGCTGTGTGGGAAGGGTTGTTGCCGTGGGTTGGGATGAACGCTGTTCCACCTCGCTGTGTTTGAGAGAAACAGAGAACAGGAGTGTGCATTTTGGCAGCGTTTCTTTATGGCTCTTCAAAGAGCACTAACAGTTTTGTAACTCTGGATGCCCTAAACTTTGCCCTCTTTGTTTCTGCTGGTGGTCCCTGATTCGCTGGCACGTGTGGGGACTCCTTACTGCTCCCAACTTTGAGAACAAAACGCAGGACCAATGGGCATTGCCAGGTCAGAGGAGAGCTCCGAGCAGCCCCTCGTGTTTCATGCATAAATAGTGATGTCAGGTGTTATGTTTAATTTACAAAGAGATTGGTATGACAGACTTCTTCATTTTGCCAAATGTTTTCGGCTTTCATATAAAATACATCACGTAAGTTTGACTTTCTTTAAAAGCCTTGCAATTACTATTACAGTAGCAGTTTTGGAAGGCAAAGTAGAGTGAATTCTCTGTGGATGAATGTTGCATAAAAGATTTGTAATCTTTGGCAATTAGCAAACTGTTGCTGAGGTTAATGGTGATATTATTTTTAACTTTGAGGGCAGGAGCAATCTTCTGCCTCGGGGATGGAATTATTTCAATCACTGCTTTAAATAAGCACTTTCTATGATGGTTTAAATTGACAGACATTTAAATCATCAACCCGAATTCCATTTTTTTTGCTTTAGTATTTATTTAGTAATTATCTATTCTGATATACTGATTCACATTTTTATTTTGTATTGTTTCTGAGAAGGAGACTGGTATTTACTATCAATTTTTTCTTCGGTGAGTTACTTTTTTGCTTTGCTTTTGTGTGTTTATTGTAACTGAAAACAAAAGCAGAACAAAAGATTAAATAATAGGCCAAACAATTTATCTGCATTTGTTAAAAAAGTTATTGATTTATTTGCATACAGAACTAATTCTACACAACATTTTAAGCCCCTGGAGGACGATTTGATTTGAGACACGCTTCTGGGATTTTTAAGGTCAATTTTTTAATGGAAGGTCTCTTATCAAGCATCATTCCCCGAGACCTGGACTCTGTGGGCAGATTGTCTGTGATGAGTTCAGGTACCACCTCCTCAGACTCCAGTTCTGACTTGAATTGGAGCAGAACAGAGTAGAACTGGAAGTACTTCTCCCTGGTCAAGCTAACTTATCACCTCTTCAAAGAGAAGGATTGTAACATAGTCAATAATTCACCCTCCTAGGTCTTTCCTGGTTAGGAGAACCTGCTATCCCATAAGGATATCAGTGTCCTCATCTAGACGTACTCAAGAGCTCTGTCCTAGTGGGTGTGGTGGGAGATGGTGCATTGATATTACCAGTTCATGGGCCATTTCTAATCTATTCTTTTAATTAGGGCTCTTATTAATTTGGTAGACTATATTCTCAGCCTTGAAAGTATAAATTTTGTTAATAGTTTTATTTTTAAATAAAGTGGTTTATTTTTTAAAAGCAACTTTTATCTAACTTACCTGCCTCCTTGTAAAGAAGAGTTCTACTCTACCTGGTATTGACATCCAGCAGCTCAAGAAGGGACCTGCATACTGGTTTGTGTTGCAGTTCTGTGTGTAACCTGAATAATCTGTGTAAATCAGACTCTCTCTTGAGATGTGTTGGGTTCTGCATGAGTTGGAATTTGTATATTCTAAAGTGTTTGTCTAAACTTTCAAGACTGGCAGCTGAGATAGCTTCTTCTAATAAACTATAAACAACACGGTGATGCCATGGCAGAAGAGCCAAGAGAAAGTGTATCCAGCTGCATTTTGGAATTAGTTGTTTCAAATGTAGTTTTCAAAAGCTTTTTTGGCACATGGGCTATGCATCTCTTATTAAGGAAAACCTGACTGTGAAGGAAGATGAAAATCATGTTGATGAATAATATGAAAGGCCATAACCTCAAACCTATTATAGCAAGAAGAGATTTTTACTGTAATGTTTTGTTACTGAGTTTCCCAGCACTCCCAATTGATAGGAGAGCTAAATACGATTTCAGTGACAAAAACTGTTTAATTGACTTTCTTTTATGCACAAATTGGAAACAGCATTTTGTCTGTCACAGGGGATTTAAGGCAACCTCGCCGTGTTTCTGTTTCCAAGTGTTTCAAAAGTGTGTCACAAAAACATATTTTACCTCTGTGAACAGGTCTGTTCAGGTCATTTTACAAGCTTAAATTTCTGATTACATCCCTTGGCTAATCCAGTACAACTCGGTAATGCAACTGAAAATAGAACTTTATAGTCCAGCTCTCCTTCCCTCCCAGGTGCAACTGCTCCTGTTCTCTGTCTGTCAGACACTGACATCGTTAACTGTGTGCCTTCCATTATTTAATGTAACATCATCCCCTCCCTGCTGGGTTTTGCAGTCTTTGGTTTCTTTTCTTAATGTGATTATGAAGAAACAAATGGCACCTAAGACCGAGCAGTATCAATGCTTATTTTACATCAGTACCATGGATCTTAGTGGTTGTCTTTCATGCCAAAATAGTGTTACTGGTGTGCCCCTGTCGCTGTGAGAAGCCTTGAGTAGAACCTGAGGTGAGCATTGTGCTGCTGTTTGTCATATTTTAAATGAGTTATTTCAGTATTTTGTTGTGAAACACAATTTTTCATTTGAAAAGTGATCTAGATAGCAAGGCATGAGTGCCCGAAGGTGTTAGATGTAGCTGCTCACTGACCAGCTCTGTTGGACATGGTGAGGAGCACAGCTGGTTTGTCCTTAAGAGAACTCCCAGTGCCAGTGGCTGGTTGGGTAGCTGAAACTCGCTGTGGGTGTCACGAACTCATCACCCTCATGATCCGAGTCTGGCACCTCATCAGTCCTTTCTGGAGCAGGAGGGGCTGTGCCCGAGGAACTGTGCCCAGCACTTCAGGAGGCTCAGGCTAGCTGAATTAACCCCCTGGGGCCCCAGCCCTTCTCTCTTGCACTGTGCTCATCTGCTCCTCTAGAAGGGGGACCTGGTGTTCCACTTCTTTGCCAACAAGTGTAGGGAGCTAACGGCAAGACTTGAAAACTTGGCCTGATTTGTCCTCTCTTGAGGACATAAAGGAGAATCACTGCAAGCAATCCGTTGCAATGTAACTGCTACAGGTGTTGCAGCGTGGGTTCCTGAGGCAGTACTCTTTCTTCTCTCTAATTTTCTGGTACTGAGAGTTAAATAAATGCCTTGGAAGGCTAAAACCTCTGGAAGCTTTTGATCCAGGAGACCAACTTTTAAGAGGCTGGGGATGTGAACACTGCAGCACTGTGGAGGCTGGGAGTGAGGGTGGGTAATGTTTATCGATTTAAATAAGGCCAGAAAAGTTAAATTAGGGTATATGGGAGGGTTTATTCTTTTCATGAAAATACCCCAGAAGATCTGGTTAAGTGTTTCTGACTTTCAAAGTTACTTTAATAAAACCTTTAAGACTGCCTAATCTTTCTTGAATTAAAGTGTTGTATCTCAAGAAACTTGCCCTTAGCAGTGAAGGGTATTTCAAGGTGAAGAGGGATGAGTTAGGACCAATAAAAGGAAATTAAATGAATTAAAATGGAAGTGGAGTGTCTGTGTTTTTACCGTGCCTCTCTATAGCCACATGAGGAGAGGAAATCAAATGAACTAAATTAAGAAAGTGCGTGTATACCCCAGCCATACAAGTGTCTCACTATTCCATAAAGCTTATAGCTTAAATAACTCCACACTGCTGAAAAGAGCCTACAAGTGTATTTTTGTGCAGCAACAGTTAGTCAGATACTTAAAAAAAAAAGAGAGAGATCATGAGTGCTCAAAAGGAGCAAGTATGTAAATATTTTGTAGGGAGAAGTACTTAGTGGCAAGAATGAACTAATGCCCCGGCCCTGAGCTGCCAGAGAATCTCAATTCCCAATAAATGTTTCGGAATGCATCACCAGTCCCTCCTCTATTTCAATCATTAAGCTGTAATACCTGACAAGTTATTCAAATGTCAGAGTTCAAGAGTCTGTCATGAAATTGTCTTTATAGGAAGAAAAGGAGTAAAAACACTCCAGGAAAGGATTTTTTACTAATGTATCTCTGCAGATGCCTGGCTCCTGGGGAGCACAGTTCCCATCGATGAACTTCAGGAGTTTGTGCAAGCACCTCTTTGCATCTGGATTTTGCAGGCTTGGATCCAGGTGGGCCTACATCGGTTCACAGGTGCCTGGAGGGAGCTCCAGCAGTGTGGTGTAGCACTGGTAGGGCTCCTGAAGGGCTGTGCAGTTCTTCTTCCATCTCCAGCCATGGTGCTCTAGCTTGATAAGTTAGAGAATGATCGGGTCTCCTTTAGGAGTTATCAATGTTCCCTGCACTTCAGTAGAAGATACGAGGCAAACGTTGCCTTGACCTGTCTCTGTTGTGTGACCTTAGTATTTCAAATGTGGTAATTTTCAATATTTGAGACCATTTGAACCACTTGGAATTAGTAAACACGCTAATGAACTCTTATTTGCATGAACTTGAAAAGAGCAGAGCTATTTTAAATTACAGTTGCATTCCAAAGGGACCAAAGTAAGGATGGGCTTAAGTGCCTGGTGCATGCCTCGCATAGCTGTCACTGGTGATTCCAAGTGCAGGCTTTCTTATCCCTGTCTTCCTCTTTCATTAGCAGAATTTATAGCACTATGGGACACTATTTACAGCATAAAAAGAGCTTGACTTCTTAATTTATTAAAGAATTGAAAATGAACATCTTATCCAAAGTGAGGTTCGAGGGAAAGTTAAAAAAAAAGGTGAAACAAGCCATCTTTTCCCTGCCTAGAAAAGTAAAATCAATTCATTTCTGGATTCATTGCAGTAAAAATATTCTTATCTGTTTCAGCATGAAAACAAAGACTGAAACAAGGATGAGGAGGGACTCATATGCTGAACTGACTTAGAGAAGATGGCTTAGTTGTGGATTTGTGTGTGTAGGAATCCAGGACACCACTGCCCCTGCAGCGGGATAGCTCCTTCTCAAGGACCTCCCAATGAAAGCCACCACCAGACAGAGGCAGTGAGAACACAAAAATATCTGTGTGCGTGGAAGCAGCTGTAAATAGCTTCTGGGGTTTCTTAGGTTTTTGTTTCCAGTTGCATTATCTGCAAAACTCTTGCTAGAAGAGCTGTTTGTTGTTTGGTACAACGGCGAAGAAGGAGAAATATTGCAATAGAATGCACAATTATATCAGGTTATGATAGTCTGGAGACCAAGGCATGCCTGCACCACTGCTGTGACTGGGGTGTGCAAGCTTGAGCCCCCAGACTTCTGGAGCTGAGCCCTTCAAGAACAAATAAATAAGTGTAAAGTTAGTCTGTGTGGGTCTCCAGCTCACAACAGCCACACGCTAGCAGTATGCAAAGAAGCTATTTGAAATTAGCATTTCAGCACAGTAGTATAGATTATCTTCAGTATAAATATATCTGCTGTCTCCACAGACCTACTTAATTCTAATTCATTTTTCCCAGCAACAACATTGAAATGTTTAACCGCTTAAATGCAATATTTGTGAGCTATGACGGGAGTTAATAATTGGTATTTGTGCATGAAACCAGATCATTGTTCATTAGGATGGAACTGGGATTTCTAGCTGGTAAGAGAAAAGTGCTGCTTCGTATTCTACAGCATGAGAGAATTTGGTGCTAATTACTCATTCTATGGATATTAGGTTTTGCTATTTTAGATACAGCTTTTTAAGTACAGACTTTAAATCCTCATATCCTGTCTTGACAACTGAATTCCAATCTGAACTTGCCAGTCTGGATTTAGGTGGGTTTGGAGCATGAATAGGGAAGCTTGCAAAGCATTAGCCAGCACTAGGTCTGGATTTCATCAGAGTTAGTAATTCCTCTTTTTTTCTGGACAATAAGTGTGCATACATACTCCTTTAATGAATCAAGCGTGGGGAGAGACATGTTTGGTCGTAGTGTTATGTAAATAGGAGGAGGGCAGGCTCTGAAGTGTTGCTGTTCTCATTAAGTTAAAAGCAGATAATAACCATAAATGTTTCACACCCTGACAGTATTTTTAATAACAGCTAAGAGAGGTCATCTTTAAAATGAAACCTGTTCCTGCATGTATATACATTTAAGGTCAGTGACATTTTGCTTTCATTGCTTGTAAGTACACAACTTGCTTGTGATTTGAGTGTAGGAGATAGCCTGTAATCCTTGCTGTGTAATGCAGACTGGATTTAACAAAGGAAGAGGTGGAAGAGTTTGTTGGAGTAACTTTTTGCTCCCACTTCATAAATGTTGCTTATAACTGCTCTAAAAGCAAAGTTTGTAATTTTTTTAATTGCCCATACAGTGAAAATTATAGATTTGTGTCAGCTGAATAATTCATCGCTCCATGGTTGTAATCCTGATGTGAATGCTGCCTTTCACACTGCAGGTTAAAGTTCTCAAGACTTCTTTAGTCGCAAGGCATTCGTCTAGATGAAATTTGAGACCAAAAAGAATAGGTTTAGCATGTGCAAATAGGTAAGGAGAGAGATAAGGAAGAGCCTGAAGAGGATAAGAACTGCAGTGTTGATCAAAAAATCATAGAATTACAGAATGGTTTGGAGTGGAAAGGACTTTAAAGATCATCCAGTTCCACTCCCCTGCCATGGGCAGGGACACCTCCCACTGGGTCAGAGGGCTCAAAGCCCCATCCAACCTGGCCTTGAACAACTCCAGGGATGGGGCAGCCACCACTGCTCTGTGCAACCTGGGCCAGGGCCTCCCCACCCTCACAGCAAAACATTTCTGCCTAAGATCTAATCTAAATCTCCCCTGTTTCAGCTGAAAACCATTACCCCTCATCCTGTCCCTGCACTTCCTGATAAAGAGCCCCTCCCCAGTTTCCTGCAGCCCCTTTCAGTACTGGGAGGCTGTCTACAAGGTCTTCCCGGAGTCTTTTCTTCTCCAGGCTGAGCAAACCCAACTCTCCCAGCTTGTCCTTGTACAGGAGGTGCTCCAGCCCTCGTGTCATCTTTGTGGCCTCCTCTGGACTTGCTCTAACAGGTCCGTGTCCTTCCTGTGCTGAGGGCTGCAGAACTGGACATGGGGCTCCAGGTGAGGTCTCATGAGAGCCCTGACCACGCTGGGCTGTTAGGCCTTCAGGAATGCAGCTGTGGGAACGGGGCAAGTGTGGTAGCAATCAACATGAGAGAGCAGTGCTGGCATTGTGAAGAGATGACTCTGAGTCCTTTGTCTTTTAAGTGGTCCTGGTGTTCTTGGCCTTTAAAAATTGCCTGCAGCAGGAATGCTGGTATACTAGGAGAAAGAAAAATGTCATAATAATTCTGAATTTTTGTTTTAAAACCCTTGTCTGGAATCCTTGGAAAACCCTCAGTGTGGTAAATACAGGTATTGTGGTGGAGTACCTTGTACTTTCTCTAAAAAGAAGAAGAGAAAACAATTACAGGAGAACATTTGAGTTACTGGATGCAGTGTGAAAAGCACTAATCTACAGTGAGTACTTCTCTCTAAAGTTGGGCCAAGTATCCAGAAATATGCCATATGTATAGCTTCCTGCTTTGGATTTAGAGTCACAGAGTAGGTTTCTTTCTAAGCTCATCAGAAATAGCTCTAACCAGCCTGTAGCCTGGGTTTTCTTAAGGTTCACCTCTATGCAGAGGTTCTGGTAGATGGACATTTAATTTGTTTGCACTAAATTACTTTGCATCCACACACAGGTCTTAAAAATCCTCTCTCACAGGGTGCCCCTTTTCACCCTGCAGTTCCCCTTTAAGTGGCAGTGCTGCCTCTGCCCTCCTTGCTTGTTTTCTCCTTTTTGTGGACACTGGAACCACTGCAGTGTGAAGTTTTCTTTTTCACTGTTAGGTTAACTCTCTGTGGACTTTACTTCCTCCACAGTTTCACAGTGCTAACAAAAAAAATAAGGGGGGCACTCCTAATTCCACAGACCCTCCTGGGTACTGCCCTAAAAAAGAACCCAGCATCTTGTCAGCCAACGGAATTGAAATGAGGTTGGTTTGTGCAGCTGGGCTGCGGATTCCTCTCTTAAGGAGGATGTGGGGTTTTGTGGGCTTTGCTTTTGTTGTTCATAGCCTGCTGTATCACAGCAAACAAACAAGCAAAACAAAGCCCTGTGGAGCTTCTCTGCCAAGCTGAAAGTACTTTTTTAACTCCTCTCAGTGCAATGAGCTAAAGGCAACCAAGTTCAAAGCCACCGGCCAGCGCTGATGGAGACCTGGCTCCTGGTGGTGCAAGGGTGGGTGCCCCATTGACAGCCCTCTCTGTGTGTGTGTGTGCTCACAGCTGCCTCTCCTGACAGTAAGAAATACCTTCATTTCTTCCAGCAGGATGACTGAGACTGCACAGTGGGTTTCACTTCTGGCCAGGGCGTGTGTTATCGCGGCTCCTCTGCTGAACAGGGAGCTGCTTGGCAGAAGTAACCCAGGTGTGGGTTTGAGATGTCGCGCTGATCCACAAGAGGCTGTTTCCCCTCCCTGCGTGCCCTGACACTTCAGACTGTCAAGAGCAGCTTCAGGAAGCTCAATTGGCAGGAGCTGTTTTTTTCCCAGCTGGTATCTACAGGCTGAGCTAACCCAGAGTCAGTGGAAGGGAGGAGAGGGGCGTGGGGCAGGGACCCCTGCTTAAGCTGGGTTTCAGTGCACAGAGGAGTTTCAGGCACTTGGTTTTTCTCTGTGAACATGATGTAAAGAACCTGATTTTCCTTGTAAGGGCAGTGCTTCAGGTTAGGCTTCTTAGGGCAATCTTCAGGTATTTTTGTGACTCACTCTCTGCTGTTTCCTCCCCCCCCCCCCAATCTTTCCATGTGGTTTTTACACCTGTGTGTGGTTAGAAATATTTTTCCTGTTCCTTTTCAAACCCTTTCCTGCATTGGTGTCACAAGTTTTCACCGCTGGCCCCCTGCTGCATTCTTTTTTTAATTTGTATGTCTGGTTTTGGACTTTAAACTGCTTGTGGTTTTGAGTCAGTCTGGGAAGCTACGGGAGAAGTAATTGATTCTTCAGAAATGTTACAGAGGTGTGGGAGACTGGCAGTGCTGGTTTTCTGCATGTTTTTTTAAACCACAGCAGCAGAAGTCAGCCACAGTTCACGTCTTGCAAAAGAACATATTTCGTGGGAAGAAGGCAGGAGAGGTAATTAAGGTGATGTTTGAGTGCATGGGTTTGTGTGTGCATCCATTGTGCTGGGGGTACAATGAATTACTTGTCTCTGATATGATAAACTGTTATTGCAGATTTAAAAGTGCTTCATAATACGCAAGGCATAGTAGAGACAGAACAAATCTCCCCAAAGGCTATATTAATATTCATTACAGAGTTAACAGCATTACAATGCTCCAAAACAGACATAATATATAGAGAAGAAACTTTGTGGGGGTTGAATCTGAGGACTCTGTGATCTAAAAGTAGCTGCTGCACTTTCAAAGCTGAAGAATCTTGGCAGCAGGAGTAACAGCACTTCTCTCCTTCCAGCCATTAAAAGGCAAGTAAAATATAGCAATGCAAAGCCTTTATATTTTGAGCTCCATAAATTCAGTTGGAAAGGATACACAGGTCCCCTGGCACTGACTCCAGGCCACCTGTCAGGAAGCTCATAGAAACTCAAGTGATGTGCCACAACAGGGCAGTTCTGGGTCTCTTGAAGCTGGCTCGCAGAACAACTTCTCTATGAACATCTTCTCTCTGAAATCCCTCCCTCCATGCGTGTGTGGTTCCTGTTTAAACCCTGTATATGGAAACCACTGCTCTGGTTGAAAGAAGGCTGTTCTCTGTTTATGCAGCTTTGAATTTGTGCAGCATTCTTAACATTTACGAGTGTTTTATTCTTAGCAAAGGTGGAGCAAGCAGTAGCCTTTTACAGGCAGGCGGCTAAAGTGGAGCAATGTGTTCCTAGAAAAACTGTGTCACAGGAAGAAAAAAGGAACAGTTGCCACACCAGCGGCTGGAGTGGGAGTTACTGGGGGTAAATGAGCTCCATGCAGCAGAGGGAGCCTAGAATGGTGCCAGGCCACTGCCTATCTGGCTCAGCTCTAAAGCAAGATGATGGTGATAATCAATAAATAAAATCTGTGCCATATTATTCCATGACTTTTACATGATCTGGTTACAAAATACATCCTATCCCATACTGTACGTAGCTATTGCTCCTTTTTTGTTCACTTCAGTGTGATATTGCAATAAATTTAGTTAGGAGTCGAATCTAGAGCTCAGGTGCTGCCCTCATTTGAGGCAATACTTCAACATATCAGTAAATTTCAGTTGTACTGAAATGACCTATTATTACATTTGTTTAGTGAGGTAGCTTTTCTCTTTGCCTTGTTGGTTGCATGGGCATCTTGACCTGTTTGGCATCATCTCAGCCATACTTATTAATTTGTAATTAAAAGTAGGTGTTCTATTTTATTCTTGCATTGTATTGTCTCTTTAGTATAGCAAAAACTAGAAAGAGAAGCTAGAGATTATCTAAAAATAGCTGTAACTTTTATAAAAAGGCCTTAAACACTGCAATTTCTTGTAGTCTTAAAGGTGGATTAATTAGTTTTGCTCCTCTATGGCAAAGGTAGCTGAGTGGTAGGTGGTAGTTGGCTCTGATCTAATGGGTTTCAGACCCAATGGACTAAAGCCACTCAATGATTGGTTTGGGGTTTATTTCTTTTTAAAGTGAGTAATTGTTTCAGGTGGGTGTTTGTAAGGTGCCCTTTTGTCTATTTGAGTGTGGTTAATATGCTCTGTCTTTTCTGTGGAATCAGCCTGAGTTACCTGGATGAGCACCCATAGTTTAGAAACTGATACTAAAAATTCCTGATTGTTTCAGAACCATGTCTGAAATCAGGCAGAGTAAGATAAAAGGGAAATAATTCAATTTTTAATAATAATAATAATAAAAGAGCCAGACAGTGCAGTTAAGTTTATTCTATTCGTAAATTATATGATAATTCTACAGAGAAAGTACAAGTTCTTCTTAATTTGTTCTTTAATAATGTTTTAAAATGGAAGTTGAAGAAAATTAAATTCACAAACTGGCTGAAGAGGAACAATGTTTGCAAGTTACTTTAAAAATGCTGTTTGCTATAGTGTAAGATGAGGGTTCATCTTCCTATCCAGGGATGGTGAGGTTTCCCATTGCAGAGGTCATTATCACAGCAGAAATGTTCCTCTTTTATTGATGGCATCAGACTGTTGTTAGCGACCGAGCACGGGTGTTTGGTTCAACACGAAGATTTGTGCTTTTTGCCTGTTTGGCAGTGTCAGTTCAAAAATTCAGCCAGGAAAATAAATGCTTCACACCACACAAGTTCACTTGAAAAATCATCAGGAGTTACATAAATAATACTGTTCTAAATTTTTCCTCCACGTGTCATAAGCGAAGCGTGGGTGCTGGTCCTGCCAGACAGGGCAAAAGTGAATGGTGAAAAGGTTATAAAGAGTTCAGCAGATTTTTTTTAACATGCTGTGGTAGAGGGTGGTACTTGCTGGGTTTGTTGAGCTGCCTTATCTGCACTCTAGAAAGTCTCTTTAGGCCAGTGCTGACACTTAATTTTAAACCATTTGACATTGATACATCAAGTTTTTGAGGCTGAAGGTTTCTTCCCTATAATAGATTGCACTGTTTATCTGATTTATAAGTTTTTAGCTCAGGAAGCATGATAGGCCCACTGCCAGACCCCAAATAAGTAAGTGTTAATGTAATTTTGAAAAGGGAAAAAAAGTGCTTATTATGCTTATAAAAATAAAGGTGAATGTGTATTCTCACTTGTTTTAAAAAAACCTTGAAGACAGACTTGCTTCTGACAAAGCGTACAGAGGAGTATCACTTTATCACCATTTAATTTGTAAAGAGCTTGTGCAAATAACAGTGAACACAATAAAAATGACTTTATACTTCCATCTGTTGAGTACCAGCCACAAAAGAGGTGTCTGTGTTCAATCCGTGTTGTATGACATAAGGCAGTCAGGCTGTCACCGAGGGAGAAATAGATAAACAACGTGATAAGAATCCCTTTATGCGCTGAAAACGGCTTCAGATGGCAAATTTGAGGAGTGAAAATCATAAATGCTTCACAGTTATAAAGACTCAGATTTTAAATTAGAGTTGTTGTTTTCTTAGAATTCATTCAACCTGATACGTAGCCAACATTTTGGAGAGATTAAGAAAATAAATACTAATACTCTAATTTTACAATTGATTCCTTGTAAAATCAATTACACTTCGAAGTACACCATTGTGGAAATAGTGTGGTTTTATTAGTGTAGTTTTATAAGTTTTCTTTCCAGACCCTAAAGAAATTAATTCCTTCTCCCCTATAAACCTGGGAATACAAGCTTGCTTTTGGTCGACAAGGTTGCTTGTCAATAAGGATTACCCTAGGTTGGAAGCATGTTATTCTATAAAGAATTGGGAGAGTGAGGGATTAAAGCGCGTTGCTAGAGCACTGGTAATGAAATAGAGACTGTAGGCATAGGAACTGAATTACAGTTATGAAAACTGTTTTAATAGTTTCAGAAAAATCCCAAATGCTATAAATGCATGTGAATGTTTCATAGAGAAGGAACTGTTTCTGGTGCTGTGTCTGGGTATGTGTGTTTGTCCTCCTTTAGCTGCTGTAGCATGGGTGGAGCACACTGTCCTCTGGAAGAGGTAAAAGTCCTGATGCTTATAATTTAAATATTCATTCCATATGACAGCCTTGTGGCTTCTCCAGGTCTCCTTGGAGCTACAGCATTGCCATACTGAGGAGCAGCTTAAAACAAAGCCCTGATCTGACAGGTACAAGTTAATTCTTCTGGTGGAGCAAGGACAGTCGAACATAAGTGTTGCCCCTTGCAAGCTTATCCCATTCCACTGCTGTCTGAAATCCTTCCGTGACATTTGCCTCAGGAGAGAGGTCCATGCGTGCTGGAGAGGCAAATGCCAATACTACCAAAGCCCCTCAAGAGTTGTCCCAAGGCACGAACAGACCTTGGAAACACTTGTTGTGCTCCTATCCCAGCTTTTATTTTGACACTATTCTATCCAAAGTGAGTCAACGATACTCCATATTCTTGAACCTCTATGTCTCAACAGGCATTTATTTGGGTACTACTCCTAAGGTTTCGGAGCACACTTCCAGGGATCTAATTTCCTGCTTAGCAGTCCCTCCAGAGTTGACATTTTTGATGGAGCTGCCCATCTTCTGATGCGTAGGGCTGTCCCCACAAACTCTGGGCTTTAAGTAGAGTGACAGTGAAAATAGTTTCTATCTTCAACTGGAGAGGAAAAACCAATCCGTTTTCATTTAGCTTTTCATCATTATTATGGTCCTTTCTGTAGCCTGGTTTTGGTACAATAGTTTTTATAATAAAAAATTATATTCCATTTTAGTATTCTCATTCGTGATTTTATGCAAGTTTGCAAATTATCACATCCTTGCAGCATCTTTCTTCCTAGAATTTCAGGCTCTCTGATCTTCTTTGTGGATATCTCTGATCTCATGACCTGAATTGACTTGAATTTAGACCTCCCGGTGATTTTGTGCCTTTCCTGGCTGTAGGTTATCTCCCTTCTCTCTTTCATACTTCTTTTTCAGCACTTTTTGGGGGTTTATTTTGCTTAATCTTTCTCTCCCCATGTGCTGGGAGAGCCCTTGGAAGCTGTCCTCTCGGCCCTTCTTCCTCAGCTAAAGCTAAAATGTGCACATTCCGCCCTTTGATCTGTCTGAGCTGAGATGTCAGTGCTCATGGATCAGCCATCACCGTTACTTTTACAGTTCCCTTGACTGACAGTCTAGGTCTGAGGGCTGAATTTGGCAACACCTTGACACGTGCTCTTCAGTTTCTGTGGACCAGGTGCGCTCTGCCTGGTTTTGTAGTGATGTTTCCCAGCCACTTAATAAGGATGACCACTTCAGACTAAACAGGGAGGCACTTTCTCCAGTCCATTCCCAGTCACTAACACAGTCTTGGTTCTACTTTTTTTCCAGATGTGTTGCTAATACTGAGTTCTGCTCTCACGTTGAGCTGTCACTGTTTGTTCTACATCTTGTGTGCGGCACTCTCCTGCTTTTCTTTTCCTACTGGCAGAGTCCTGGATTCCCATTGCCTTGTTCTTATCTCTGTGTAGTATTTCTACACAAAGTGTTTGGGTTTGGGAGGAGATTTTTTGATTTTACTCAAGTGAATTGTGGTCTGTGATTTTATAGGATGAGTGTGCAGCCATATAGAGGAGCTCAGTGCAGTTTAGAGAACACCACCTGATACAGAAATAGGGACTAACAGTCATATAATAAAATATTTTTAAAAGCCACTGCAAAACATATTCAGATATTTTGCTGCTTTTGTTAGCTTTGCACATTAACTGCTCACTGTCATAGCAATATCTGACTGAGTCCTGGTTTATAGCTTTGCTGGAAAAGCTATTCATTGCCTGGGTAGATTTACTATAGTAGTTTATCTCTTAGTAATACAAATCTGAAATGCAATTGCGGGAGGGGGGTAAAAAGTGTAGTTAAATTTGTTATATGTAATGCCAAATAAATAAGTTTCTTGTTCTGTAGCTATGTGTAAGGTTTTCTGCATATAAACCATCTACTTGTACTGTGCATCCAGCTTTTTCTTATTCAGCAGTTCTCACATGGAAAGAGAGTAAGGAATTCTCTTACCAGTGCTTTGACACTTAGTGGATTAGATCACTGGGGTAGATTCCTCAGCTGTGAGTAGTGCTCTGTTAATTCCATGGAGTTCTGGGCCCACATTCCCACATCTCTCTGCATAAACCACAAGCTGTTCCTCACTAGGCAGTGGTTGTGCTTGGGTGCAGCGCGACGAGGGAAAGAAAGCAAAGAAGAACAATGCATTATGTGTGCAAAACAAAAAAGAGCAAAACCCCCCAATCTGCCTGCCTTGCCTCGTGTCTTCATAGAAAGCAATTGTTCCTGCAAAGCTTTTGCTTTCCTCACCTCCTTATTCTGTTGCTGGAATGCCAGCCCCCTCAGCAGCAGGCTTGGCTGCTTTGACAAAAGAGCTTTTTATTTAATTATTAGTGTTCAGAAATGGGTTTTGGTTGTTGCCTTGTTTAAAAACTGTTTTTTTTTTTTTTCCTGAGGTATTTAGAGAAGATGGGAGTAAATTCATCCTAGAGTCACGTTTGTTTGCAGAGGAGCTTGGTCCACTGCAGCATCTCGTGGCTTTTGCTGTTGCTGGATGTTACAGTTATGTCACTATTCCTGCAACTGTTTCCCTCGATCCTAAAGCATTTACTGTGATAATTAAATAGCAAAGTTTGTGTTTCTTCAGGATGGTGTTACTTTTAAGAGAAATACACAAAATGTTTTTTCAGAATGAAGAATTGGACTAGTTTTAAAAAATATTCTAATTAAAGATCATGTTAAATGGGGTATTTTCCCCAAATAAATTCATTCTTAGATTAACTTTATAAGCCTGTTACTAGTGCCCTTATTGGAGACAGCAGAGAGTTAAACTGGCTCAGTAACTACATCACCAGCTGACTTTTTCTCCATTGCAGAATTCCTGTGTGATCTTGTGTTGTTCTGTAACTTTTGTGTGCTTCATTTTCCCATCTGTGAAGCAGGGGGAAAAACTTTTCCTAGCATTGCAAAGGTCTGAATACAAATAACCCCAAACATCAGGAGGCCTGTAGATGCTACGGCCTAGGATAAAACAAGGGCACTATTTGATGGCAAAAAATGTGTCCTTTAAACTTTTTTTTAAATGAATAATCCAAATTAAGGGTTGTTTTTATGTAGTTAACTGTGCAGATGTTCTTATTAGACCTAATGAAGTTAATTTTGATGTCAACATAAGTTTATTTTCCTACAGGGAAAGTTTTAGGCTTCTGAAGTGAAATTGTATTGATTTTTCTATGAGAGCAGTTGGAGATACTCTTCTTAAAGCATGTCAAGCGTTCAGTGGCTGGAGGGAGCTATAATTTTGAACCTGTCTTCCTGGCTTGGTACCTTTTCAGATGTTAATACCAAGTGGTTTGTGTTGTGGGTTTGTATGTGTTTCCATAAGTAACTGAGCAGTGGTTTAAAAGGATGAATTGATGTTAACTACATCCAAATCAAGAGACAAATGAATATGCATTAAATTTTCTCTTGCATTATTTTATTAGAAGGTATGTTTATTAATGAATGCAAAGCAAAGATGTTCCACAGCAGGTATGGTGAGCATAAAGCTAGACTGTGGAACAGGTAAATTAATGGTGAAATATTTTAGGCATTTATACAGCCCACTGCTAGTTTTTTTCTGAGGTTTTCACAAAGTGCCTGTCTGTCTAATTTACTTTAACAGGATTGAGGCACTGCAAGTTTCTGCCAGTCACCAATCCGTATCTTTTCGAATCTGAGAATGTAAACGTTTTTGGCCTGTGTCAGACACAGCGTGGGCAGCAGGAGCAGGGCAGGGATTGTTCCCCTGTGCTCAGCACTGGGGAGGCCACACCTCGAGTACTGGGGGCAGTTCTGGACCCCTCCCTCCAAGGACATTGAGGGGCTGGAGCGTGTCCAGAGAAGGGAACGAGGCTGGGGAGTGGCTGGAGAACAAGTGCTGTGGAGAGTGGCTGAGGGACCTGGGGGTGTTTTGCCTGGAGGAGAGGAGGCTGAGGGGAGACCTCATCACTGTCTACAACTGCCTGAAGGAGGCTGTGGTGAGGTGGGGGTTGGTCTCTTATCCCAAATGACAAGTGATAGAAGGAAAGGAAACGGCCTCAAGTTGTGCCAGGGGAGGTTCAGACTGGACATCAGGAAAAATTCCTTCACTGAAAGGGTTCTCAGGCCCTGGCAGAGGCTGCCCAGGGAGGTGGCTGAGTCCCTATCCCTGGAGGGGTTTAAAAGGCATGGAGATGAGTTTCTCAGGGACATGATTTAGTAAGGGGACAGGTATGGTTGGACTCGATGATCTCAGAGGTCTTTTCCAACCAGGTGATTCTATGATTTCTCCCCCCATGCCCTGCATTCATGTTGCAAAGCTGCATCAGTTGTGCATCTCTCCAGGCTGCGGGTGCCCTGCTCCACAGCCCCTTGCCTCTATTCTGGGAAGAGCCATCTATGCCACCAGGCACCTGGGGGGTGGCACAGCCAACTTTTCTGTCAATTAAAAAGAGGAAAGTAGGCTGTGCTGCAAACCCCTGTGGGGTGAGTATTCAGATTGTGTCAGGATAACCTCTGCAGGCTCAGAATCAGGATCCTGCAGGCTCAGGAACTTGTCTTGCACTGTTTTGGGTTACAGGCAGCAGAGCCAGGAGGCCGGCAAGGATATGATCAGACACCAGGTTTTGAGACATATTATGTTTATTGATGCTTTTCTGTTTGCTCCTAAGGGGTCTTCAGGTAAATAATAATAAGAAAAACAGGAGAAATATTCTTGTGTTTAAGAAACATTGACTCTTTTCTACTGGTTTGAGATTTACTGGGCAGATTTGCACACAGGAGGGTTTTTAGCCTTCTTATCTTTCAAATTCCAAAGAACAGAATAGGCCTTTCCAAGGTTTGCAGGGAGTGGTAGTTGATAATTGCTGCTTTTCTTCCAGAAAATTTAACCAACCTGAAAAATAATACAGGTTCTGATTACAAAAAAGTAATGTAAGGTTAAACTTACTGTATCATCTAAAGGATTTAAATACACTCACTTTAACTTCTTGTGTACATTTGTATAAGAATCATAGAATGATTTGGTTTGGAAGGGACCTTGAAGCTCATCCAGTTCCAACCCCCTCCTGTAGGCAGGGACACTTCCCACCAGACCAGGCTGCTCAAAGCCCCATCCAGCCTGGCTTTGAACACCTCCAGGGAAGAGGCAGCCATCACTTCTCTGGGAAACCTATGCCAGGGTCTCCCCATCCTCGTTGTGAAGAATTTCTTCCTGATGTCCAGTCTA
Source organism: Dromococcyx pavoninus (assembly GCA_033558185.1). NCBI lineage: Eukaryota > Metazoa > Chordata > Aves > Cuculiformes > Neomorphidae > Dromococcyx > Dromococcyx pavoninus. The sequence goes on from JAUMJL010000567.1 coordinate 1,935,288, forward strand.
AATCTTCTCCCTTCCGGTTTAAAGCCGTTCCCCCTTGTCCTGTCATTACAAGCCCTATCGTTGCTTTAAGTTTTGGTTACGGTTTACCTGCATCCTGAATAGATTTAGGGCAGCAGAAACATTAGCAACTAAACCAACAGATTTTTGGCATATTATGGAGCCATTTTCTGAACACTAAGACAAATTGTCCAGGATGAGGGAGGGAAATATTTTAATTTTATTAGAAGACGTACCGTTGTCTCCTCTGTGAGGCAGGGGCAGCCAACTGAGGAGAATGAATTAGTCATGGTAGCTGGGTAACATCTCTAACAGTGGCATGCTATAATCTGTGGACACATATATATGCAAATATGAAAGCCATTAACTAGGCAGTTTACAAGATCCCCACGTGTCCCGCGGGCAGCTGTCTGTTTCCGAGCTCCGACTCTATTCCTTCGCTTGGAGGGCAGCCGTCCTGCTCGTATCTTGGTAGCTACCTGCCAAGGTAGAAAATAAATGCTAGAGCTAGGCTGACTGTACCTGCTGGAAATGGAGCAAGGCATCTCATAACACATGTTCAGATCTCAGCATGAAAACCTGCTGCAGTAGCTCATTGTTCAGCTGTTCCAATACACATTTCTTCTTTGCGCTGATTTAGTAGGCTTTCTGTGCAATATACCATGTGCTAGCACTTGGATATCAGCTTTGGTTGGGCACCTCCATGTACTTTGCAGTTAAATGATTTTTGCATATCTTCAGCAAGCACTCGGAGCCCTTTTAGGAGCACCTTTCTGCTCAGCTCATGCTGAACAGTTTTAAACACCACATTCGGACACGTCCTGGGCTGCCCGTTGTGTTCGTGCCATACGAGTCTCGCTTGGTGACTGCCCGTGCTCCCTGTTCCCCACACATCCCAGTCCCTACTCCACAGCCCAGCTGCTCAGGCTATTCCCAGGTTCCTTGGTGCTATTGTTCAGCTACAGTAATTGCTCACATTGTGTTAGGTTTTAATCTGTTTACTTTAGCCAGTAAATGGCTAATTATTTACCACAGAAATCTCTGCCATGAATAACTGAATACCCTGTAAGTCCTACTATTTCAGAACAAACATAAACCCTTCTCTTTACCCTCTTTTCTCTTATTACAAAACCACAGATGTGCAAGATAAATTCTTCTGATCCAGGATATGCAGTGAGAAAAGAGATTATGGATTAATATTGTTTGATCTGTCTGTAATCCGCCTCTTTGAATTTATATGTGTTTTTATAAGGTACTCAAAAGGCATCTTGAAGTATATAATTATAGGGCAAGAGAAAAGAACCAACAGTAAAATGGCATACAGTTATTTCTCCTCTACCATCACCACCAGGGATAAATTATCTGAGCTATATATTCAAGGAGGTACAAGTCCCATTTCAGAGCTGTTTCCCTCAAGACCCACAGATCCCAGGTGTCCTCCTTCTTGGCATCATGTGCTTTCTCTCCTTGTTTTGATTTGTCTGTGCCATATCCCAACTGGTTTTACATGGTTAATTTTATTATTCCATGGCCTGAAATACAGTGATTTATTAGTTTATTTTAGGTCACACTGATGACAATCTTAAAGTTTAGCAATTGAAGTGCAACATGTTGTAGGAAAAGTAGCAATTTTGTTTATGGGCTTTTTTTTTTCTGTTGAGTTTAAAATTTTTAAAAAGGGGTAAAAGCTTTAAAAAGTTGTTTGACAGGATCTGCTATGAATAATTTCAGGAAGCAGCTGAAGTTACAGCTTTGGGGCTGCTTTAGTTAAGTTTGGGGAGGTAAACATGCGTTTTTCCTTCACGTTATACAAACAGCACGATAAATACAGTCTGTTTTAATTTGCCTGTCTTGATGAATGGCATTTCAGTTTTTCATTTACAAATTGCTAGGGCATAGGATGTTGGGTTGTTGGAATAATTGTGGCTTTCAGAAGAAAAGAATAAATGAAAAGAGAATGGCTTTTTAAGACTGTTATTATGCAGAGACTGTGGGAAACAATATTACTGCTCTACCCTTTTTTTGATGCATCTACTGTTCAAATGCTCACTATTCTTTAATCTGTCACAAGTTGAATAATGTGACTTGTTAATGCTCACTAACAGCACCAATGGTGCATCAGTCTGGAGGGGTGGCGCTGCTTTGGGCTTGGGTATTGCTTTCTTAAATATCAAAACCTCACAGAGGCTGGGTTTTTGTTTGCCAAACCCAAAGACAAATATACACCGTCTACAACTGTCTGGGAGGAGGTTGTAGTGAGGTGGGTGTTGGTCTCTTCTCCCAAGTGACAGGACAAGAGGTGAGGGCCACAAGTTGCACCAGGGCAGGTTTAGACTGGATATTAGGAAAAAAATCTTTACTGAAAGGGTTCTCAGACACTGGCAGAGGCTGCCCAGGGAGGTGGTGGAGTCCCCATCCCTGGAGGGGTTTAAAAGACAGGTTGATGAGCTTCTTAGGGACTTGGTTTAGTAGTGAACAGGTACAGTTGGACTTGGTGATCTCAAAGGTCTTTTCCAACCAGATGACTCTGATTCTATTACTTATAGAACAATATTCTTAGAGCCACAAAGTTCTGTTTTAAATGACATAATCGAATGGTTGTTTTCCCTGTGCAACTTCACCTGTAAGAAAATAATTAAGCCTTTGGGCAATTAGCTGTCAATTAAAGCATGAAGCTGGTGAAGGGTCTGGAGCACAAGAGTTATGAGGAGTTGCTGAGGGAACTGGAGCTGTTTAGTACGAAAAAAAAGGAGGTTGAGGGGAGACTTTACTGTTGTCAGCAACTCCCTGAAAGGAGGTTTTAATGAGGCAGGTGTTGGTCTCTTCTCCCAAGTAACAAGTGATACGATGAGAGGAAATGGCCTCAGGTTGTGCCAGGGGAGGTTTAGATTGGGTATTAGGAAAAAATTCTTTACTGAGTGTAGTAAAGAGTGAAGCGTTGGAACAGGCTGCCCAGGGAAGTGGTGGAGTCACCATCCCTGGAGGTGTTCAGAAACTGTGTAGACATGGCATTTTGGGATGTGGTTTGATAGGCACAGTGGGGTTGGGCTGATGGTTGGACTTGATGATCTTAGAGGTCTTTTCCAACCTTTAGGATTCTATGATTCTTCTTAAATTACTTCTAAGTAACTGTGAGTTAAGTTTATCAAGATGAGAAATTCAGCAAGTAACAGTGGAGTTTCATCCCAAAAAGGCTTTTGTTTCCATAGTGGGCAGCCTCTGTAAAATGAAATCAGTGTTACTGGCACTGCCTGGCACGTGTTTAAACTATCTCTCCAGCTTCAGTTGTTATGATCAATATGCAATTGTTGCAAGTAAAATTAATTTCTAATTAACTTGGTGAATCAAATAGGTGTCCAGGTTTATTTCTATCCTGTTTAAATCAGTTTTTCAAGGGTTTTTTTGTCTATCTTGCACTATAACAATTATTTTGTGTTTATATGCCTACAGAATTATACAGTCTACATCTAGAATAAATATTTTCCTAGCTCTCTCTTATAGAAATCTCTTAAAAAATTTGTTTGCCTTTGCTGCTTTATGTGCAGACTGAGATAGAAAACTGTTTTGAGTGTCCTGTTTGAGACACCTTCAGCCCACGAACATTGTGGCCACAGACTTCAAAGATTATTTTTAATTTTATTTTGATTCTAAGTGAAGTTGTGAATTCTTTGTATCTTCACAGATTAAGCTGTACTGTCTCAGGTTGATGATCTGCAAAACAGAGATACCAAGTAGTCATGGAAGTCCACTTCCAAAAATTCAGGCTCAGGTCACCCACCAGAGATATCAAAAGGGACGGATGAGGCCTGGAGGTGGAAGGGGGGAAGGAGGCATTAGGAAGGACTCTATCGAGTGTGGGACTGGGGCCAGGGGGAGTCCCAGCTGGGCAGACGATGGTTGCGATGGCCGTGGGGCCAGGGATGAGGGGGACTTTGGTGGCCAACGTTGGACCTGGGGGTGCTCAGGGCAGAGGCAACTCCACGGGGCCTGGCTCCGCATGACCCCTGAGCAGGGAATGGCTACGTGGGGTGGATTTGCTGTGGAGGTGGGCTGCTTGCTGGCAGGGTGGCAGGGATGCAGGGACAACCTAAGGGGGCCCAGGCTGATGGAAGCAGCTGCTCCTCCTTTCTCCTTCCCTCGCAGCTCCTTCCCCTCCATTACGCTGGCCTTGGCAGCTCAGTTCCCCCATCCCTTACGGACAGACTGAGGATGTGCATTGTCCTGTTCTCTGTTGACTTACAGTGTAGTCATTGGCAGCTATGAAGATATCTTTGAGTTATGAATGGAAAACACCCCTTTGGTATTCTCCATGAATATGGACCTGTAAAGTATTGTATCAACGAAAGCAAATTATCCTGAAAAATGGAGCACTGGCAACAATGCTATTAAAGGAAAATTATACAGGCTTACCCTTTCTGAATAGAAGTGCCCCCAGCAATATCGTTTGTCCAAATTGCAGACTATGCAGTCTAAATTTTAAAAGGCACTTCAGTATTCCTAAACTGAGGAATTATTCATAGCATAATGTACATGTGAACTATTTTTAGAATGTGCAGACTAGAGACTATTCATTTTACATTTACTTAGGGACTTGGAATCTATTTTATGCTGTGCAGCATAGAGCGAGTTCTCTGTTACAATATCTTGTCTGCTCAGAGGAGGAGAAAAGTAGTAAATAGTGTGTCTTGCTGCTGTTTTCAAACCATGCAGCTGTTTTGTGTGTTATGGAATCACAGAATTGTTTGGCTGGAAAAGACCATTGAGATCTAGTCCTACTGTACTTGTCCTCTGCTAAACCATCCCTGAGAAACTCATCTACCCCTCTTTTAAACACCTCTAGGCATGGTGACTCCACCACTTCCTGGGCAGCCTCTGCCAGTGCCTGAGAACCCTTTCAGTGAAGAAATTTGGAGGAACAGAGGCGCTGCTTTTAGTCTACTTAATAATTTTCTACTTATTACATCAAAGAAAGACATAACCTTTTAAGCCTCAATGAAAGAACCTATATTTCCCCTATACATGTATATTTATCCTCTCTATATACAAGCACATAGGACATAATGAGCACTGCAGATGCTTTTTGGGGGCATGAGGAGTATCCTTTACTCATAGTGTAAGATTGCTGGTTGGTGGTGAACAGACTGTGTTGGCAAAAGTCAGTGCCCGGAGGCTGAACCCTCAGGGATGGAATCCACCCTGCAAAACTACCCCTGAGAGGGCTTTTTTTTTTTCCAAGAGACAAGTTTCAGACAAATTGCTGTTGACTTCCCCAGAATCCCTTGCTGTGGAGGCCTTAGAGCTGCTGTCCCCACGCCTGGCAGCTTTGCACAGACATCAAACTTGGTTTTATGTGAGTCTTTAAATGTCACTGAGGAGAAACCCAAGCAAAGCCCAGAAGATATTCAGAGGAAAAGACTTGGTGGAAAAATACTTTAAAGCTCTTATTTAGCTTGAAGTAGCTGGAGAGGAATTACTCGCGTGTTTACTCCATGCTTTGCCATTAAGATTTATCTTGAGGAGCTGAGAAGGCAGAAAGGGAAAGTGCTTTGGTATCGGTCCATTAGTCCAGAGGTGAGACAGGAGAATACGTGAAAGTGTTTGCTGACCATGCACAATGTCTTTTAATAATAGAAATATATTTCTATTTTTGTGCTCTTGAGAGAAGCATTTGTGTTAATGGCTTTTGCTTAGGTAAAAGCTGGGACATGGCTTCTGCTCAGCTTAGTGACCGTTCTTATCCAGGTCTTGGGGAGGACAGGGGCTGGGGATGAAAATATCTGGCAACCTTTTTTCCAGCACTAAATGCATGGCCAGATGTGTGTCTGAGATCTAACCCTGCTCTACAAATTCAGCCCTGCATTGACTTTGTAGAAGAATTTGGCTCTTGAAATAGCTTGTAGTTGATTGCTAGACTATCTGTTCTTGACAAATGTTATGGTTAATTTGCAGCTAAAGCTGTTTCTTTGAAGACCATTTGTGTGGATATATATAGAGTAAACTTTCCTCACATGCACTGGCCAGAGCTGGCTGCTGGATTAGAGCAGAAATTCCTCTTCTCTCCCTTAGCTCCAACAGCCTGGCAACGCTATTGCGTGGAATCCAGTGATTACCTTGAAATGAAGTGAGTGCCCTGCTTCACGGTTTCTAGACAAGAACTATTTCCAGTCCCTGTTTTCAGTGCAGTCTGTCACAAAGTTTCTTGCAGGTCATAAATATAAAATATACCTTGCATTCACAATTGAGCTGTAAGTCTTCGGTGAAGACCAAAATGTAATACGTTATTAAAGGTGCTTTCAGGAGGTGTTCCTGTAAAACAGAGTTATGAATAACTGTCCCTTATCTTTCATGCATGTTTTTCAGGAAAATATATCTTGTCATGTTGACTGTGATGGATGAGATTTATTGTGCTGTACTGAATACACTAATATATAAGAATCCGTGTGGTCAAGTTTGTAAGAGGGGGAGCAGCTGGAAAGCGAAAGGCAGCAGAATGTTACGACTTAAAAGTCACAAGAGTGTCTTAAAAACATCCAGACTTCACTAGAATTAATTGTTCTGGCCTTTTAATTATTATTTTCATTTCCCTGATCATTCTTTGTGTGTGGCTGCTGAGAGACTGCTATGGTATGCACCTCTGTACAGATATTAGTTGGGTTTTGACCTTCTGCGGTAGAAATTCTGAGGTTTATATTATGGACTGCCCAGATATGTGGAACTTGGACATAATGCATGAATTACACGTTAGCATAAGCTGACCTTTGTCTCGACCCACCCTATTCCAGGATTCTTTCCTTCTTACACCCCTTCTCGGTGAGGGGGTCACAGCACTTATTCCCCCTGTTTTCCCACCAAGGGAGGAGGTAAATCTGCTCAGAGCTGTTATCTCTCCTGGTGTTCTGCTTTCCTCTTCTCCCTCATCCCCTGCCTGCCTCAGCATTTCTCCTGGCTTCTGAAAATGGAAGGGGAGCATCCCTTTATTAATATAGTTTATGGCAGTTTGCAGTCTAAAATTCAGTGGAGCAGCTATGACAGTTTCTATTCAGCAAAAATCTGCCCTTGGGTAGTATTACTAGCATAATTCTGTATTCGTATTAATCAGTCTGACAGCTTCCTCCTGGAAGAACAGCTTCCCACTGGAATGGGACCTGCTGATCAACGTGCTTCACATAGGAAGGTAGTGGTAAATTATTGAGGTTTTAAAGTTGATAAAAAGTGGCTTAAAGAAGTGACATACTTTTTTTTTTTTTGCTCTTGGCAAGTCATCAGCTCCACGCTGTCAGCAATTCCAGTGGTAGGTGTCACTAAAAATGCATCTTGCTTGTCTACACCATAGTGACTTAGTGATAGAGGTTTGAAACGGGGCTCTCTGCTGCTGCAAGCCTGCACATTTTCAGGGGAAGGAAGCCTGACTGAAGCCTGGAGTTCTGCAGGAATGTCCCTCAGTGTCATTTCAGCGTTATTTCTCTGAAACTTGCAGTCTTCTCTACACCAATTGCTGGTGTTCAGACTATACAAAGAGTGGTTTTTAGGTTGTTCACCCTGCATACCCACATATTTCATGTCTTACAAGTTCCTGTGCTACTTGTCCTGGTTGAGGTATGGCTGGGTTGTGGTACATAACATCACTCATTTTTCTTCGTATCGTTTTTCCAGATAGGAACTTGTTTGTGCAGTAAAATGATTGCTTTGGTAGGATTTTCTTCTTAAATGGGTGCTTCAAAAGTGTGGCTTTGTCTGATGAAAGAGGATGTAGATGAAAGCTGCACGCCTTAGGGGGTGCATTTTGAAATACCCTTCAATTTGGGGGGAATTTTGGCTGCAAAAGCTGATCGGGAATGATAGAAATCACGTCTCTGCACAGGTATCCTTTATCCATTTGAGTGGTGTTCCATTTTCCCTAAGTAATTGGTGATGTTTGAGATGGTAGACACATAGCAATAATTAGTGTAAAGGTAAGGACTGAGATTATGAAGCTGACTTAATTTCTATGTATATCTTGAACAGTGAGGTAATAAAACCCAATGCCAGACTTGCACCGATAAAGAATTTATTGAAGATATATTAATGTGGATTTATTGTGACTGTGATTTTGTGTGCACGAGGTTCTTAGTCTTTATATTCCGTGTACTGACTTCAGCAACTGTATTTAAACCCATTATTTTGTTTTTGCAGTGCTAACATTGCCTGCTCTCTTAAAGGTCCTTGTGTAGATGAAAGCCTGTCTGTGCGTAGTGTTTCTCTCGTTCCCATCAAAGACACGTGCAGTGCAGACACAAACATTGATGGTACACATGTCATCACAAACAAATGGACAAATGCAGCAAAGAAAATTGTCCTTCTCCAAGTGATACTGGTGGCAGTTAAGGATGAATACTGTTCTGGGGATAACAAATCGTGTCTTCTGTGCGACTTCCAGGCTTCAGATTTGCCTCAGCCCGCAAAGGTGGCAGAACATCAACCCTCCAACAAGCACAGCAGCCCCTGCCCTCAACTTACCCAAAAGAATCATCTCCTTTCACTACTACTGCTGTGTCAAAAACAACAAAGAAACTGTTAGGGCTTCTAATGATAAAAAACAAAGAAGAGCATCTTCCTGTATCTCCTGCTGTAGCTTTTCTGGAAATGGCTGTGCATCATTTATCTTTAAACAGTTTTCATTTTCTCTGATTTGGCTGTTTAAAGAGATGATGGCTTTGGAAAGATAAATTTTGTTGCAAGGTATGTAAGGTGAGAATATGTGTAGTACTTGCCTAGCAGTATATAATTGGAGCAGCTTATAAGTATGTTAAAATATATTTAGAAAGTGTATTTATATGTTACAGCATATATTGGCTAAAATATTCAAGGTATTACCTTAGATTGCTGGCCCTCAATGAAGAGTAAATGGTACAAGCAACTTGTATGAAATTTTTGAGAGGATTAATGTACGCCAGAGATCCTGAGAGTGTCCCCACTTCGCCGGCACCGAGGGGGAGGTGTTGCTATCAGAAGCATCTCTAACAGGTCACTTCTGTTGGGCGGTAACCCCCCTGCAGGCTGTGTCTCCAAACGCCGCCGCTGGCACTGGTGCGTGGGTAGGTGGAGAAATCCCACATTTGGGGCAGGAATCTCCTGGAGCAACAGCTTCACCTCTGCTGCACGGGTGTCAAACAGTCTCTCTGTTTCTGGAGCAGTGCCCAGTGCTTTCTGGATGCAGCAGGAAGGGTCACGAGCTAGAGTGGGCTACAAGAGGGGTTACTGAATCCAGGGTTGTTTGTGCTTGGAACTACAGCCCAGTCTTTTTCTACTTTTCACTTGCTCCATCTTTGGAGTGTTTTTATAGAGGGGAAAAATAATCATCTCTGTTTTTTAAACATTGCATTGCAAAAGTAGCATTAAAAAAAAACCCCAAAAAGCAGTAGGCTGATGTAGTTGTTTTAAACGTGGGAAAAGGTGGAAGTTGGTCTTGTCATACTGAAAAGCCTTAATGTTAGGTCTTCCTTGATCTAGGAAGTCCGTGACTGGTGTTAATGCAGCAGTCTTACTGCAGGGAACATGAAATAAAAACAAAAAAAGCCCACAAAATACCTTCTTTTTCCTGTCCTGTAATTATTTTGTATTAAATAGAGATAACGTATATTAAGTTGGCATATACAAAACCATTAGAGGTTAGATTTGAGTAATAGCCCAGCCACGGCAAACCCACAGCACATAGGATTGTTTCTGTAAGATGATTTCACAGTCTGCATCAGTCCTGCTGCAGTGTCATTTTCAGGTTTCATTTGGGAATTTCCTGGGTAATAGCAGTGTGGAATTCTTCTTTGATTTCAGTATGTTGTGCTTGAGATACTGATGGTGTTGTCCTTTGGTAGAACCTGCCTCGACCTCCTTCTTTAGGCTGTTTTTTTTCCTGCTCTCTCCACCTCCTGCCTCTCCTTCCTGGGCAGGAGACGGGGCAGCAGTGAGGGTGGAAGAAGGTCCCAACGACCACCCTGCCCTGCTGCCTCGATGTCACCTTTGAGGAGCAGTCCAGACTCTCCCTTTTTAACTTTCAAAGCAGAACTGTTATCGCAGGTCTAGGGAAAAATAAAATTAAAAATGTGCTTCAAAAGGCCAGTTCTCAGTTTTCCCCATTGCTCTGATGTGTAAATCGATTTCACTGTAGCTAACAAGGGGTGACAGCGTGACCGGGAGGCAACTGGAATTTCTTTAGCGTGAAACAAATTCTTTAGTGGAAACAAATCTTGCAGATTTTTAAAAATAATTTTGTGTGTTAGCAGCAGCTGAAAAATCAGTGGTTGATTCTTTGCTCTGCATGGGCAGCACTTTACAGGAGTATCCACAGTGTAGCCTTTGCTCTGTATTTACAGTTTATTCACATTTAAAATATTGCTTATGTATTCAAAACACTCATTTCTGTATTCATATGTGTTTTGCATTCACACCTGAAGCAGAAATTACATCTGAAATTCAAATGTTAACTGTATTTACAGCATCCTTCAGTTCTGTGCTAAGCCTTAATTATATTTCTGAAATTTATTTATTAAATGTTTATTCCATTGTAAAGGAGAAAATTTGGTCATGTGAGCCACACATCAGCAGCAGTGTGGCCACTTTAGCTTTTGTCAAGAATAAAACTCCCCATGATTAACTATTTTTACACATTTTACAGTATATACTCTATAAACTGTGCAGCTGCGCAGAGGGGAGTGCACTCACAAACATGTAGGAAAATGCCTTTTAATTTGCTATTTTGCTTTAATGTTTTAAGAATGTCTGTAAAAGCACACACACAAGCAGCATTAAAAGAACATTCTTAAGTCTATAATCTCCTAAGTTAAAAAATGCTGGAGTTAAGTTTCAGATCCTTGTAGCGTGTGCCAAGCTTCCCCCATATGCAGTTTCTATGCTATTCACGCTCTTAGCTGTAGCTTTAGATTTGTGTCTTTTTTTCTTTCCTAGTGGCAGTGTAAGGTACAATGTGATGCTAATTTCACATTAACAGCAGGAAAAAAAAATAATTCCATCTGATTAAATTAAAATGCATGGTTGTGATTTCATCTTCAGCTCCCTGTTCCCAAAGGGGACTTTTAAAGTTGCTGATCCATTGAAGGCAGGAGGGAGAATGTGTGAGGGCAGTGATGGGACAGTGCTGTCCCCTTATCCCCCTGCGAGGAAATCTCTAAGTAGAGATGCTCTCCCTGCACAAGTCACAGTTTATTCCCTCTTTTGCCTGGGGTTCAGCCTTCAGCTCTGCCGGTAAAGAAAACAGCAGCGCTAATCTCTGCCTATGGTAACACCTTGTGCCAAGCACTTTGTGTTTTAATTGCCATAATTCTAGTGATTTAACTTCTGTTCCCTCTGGAAGGTAAAAGTAGGTCTGTGTTAGATGTAAACAATAGTTATACTGCTGTTGTTTCCCTTCTAGAAAAACCCGTATTTAATGAAGTGGAAAATAAGTGATAAATACCAACTGTTGATGGATCTGCCTGCTGCAAGAAGGTGTAATTGCTCTTTAGTACATTAGAGCCATCATTCCTGTGATTAGCCAGGAGCTGAGCTGAGGTGTTTATAACGTGAGCAGAATGGTATCCATCACCAAGCACACATTTTGGCTGCTCCTGGAGGAGGAGCCTCCTTCGGTCCAAACTCAACTTTGCCTCTTTTTCAAGATTTTAATCTTCTAACTCAGAATCCACTGTCCAAGAACTCAGAACTAAGCAGCTATTTAATTTAAACAAGTCTGGACTTCTAATAAATTCAAAATCCTTTTTCTGCAGTCAGTTCATTAAATTTTAACTTATGCCATCTTTTTCTAGAAGGGCTTTGAGCAGGATTTTCCCTTTACCGAGATAAATTACGTTTCTCTCTAGATGCTGTGGGTTGTGGTATATTTAAGAATGATGTTGCATGGGTTCTAAAACTGGTGAATATCATTAGATTTATTGGATTAACCTCTGAACTTTTTAGTCTTAAAAATACCTCAAAACATCAGACATAAAGCAGACAACTTTTTTGGTTTATACTCACAGTTTGGGTATCATTTACTTCATTTGTCATCTTCTGTAATTATTTTTCCAACGCTACATCTACCGCAGAGACAATATGTGAATTTCAATAAGCTGTGAAAAGCTGTTCAGGAGGGGAATAACAATTTAGACATGTGGAGGTGGTTGCTTGCATTCATTCATTTTTAAATAGAAGTTTCTTTATCCTTGTTATTTTCATCCTTTATTATTAATAATGTTGTGGCCTTTCCCAGAACACTGCCATGGTGTGTGTGAGTTCTACTGATGGCTGTGCTTGGAGGGCAATTTCTTTTCATTAGCCTGAATTAGCTAAAACGGGTTAAAATAACAAGGAAGTAATTTAAGCTGCTAACTTGAGCTAAAAGCCAGATTCCCCCTCCTCGGATGCATTACAACTGAAATGAGGAACAAACCTGTTTTCCAGTGCAGGGAACCATAAGTAAATTAAGAGCCTGCTTGGTAATAAAACGCCAGTAGGACTTTAGTCTTAAGTATTGACCTGGACTGGTAGATTTTCTGAAGTATTATTTGATAATTTCCTACTCAGCTTGCCATTATTTTACAGGGTTTTGTACTTTGAATTCCCTGAAGCTTTTTGCTGTAAAGCTGGGGAAGCAGCAAATGTACAAGACCTTTTCATAACTGCTTTTAATTTAATTTGTGTTCTGTCCTTTTAGTTGGAGTCTGATAGCTTTTAAGCAGCAATGAAGTTAGTAAATAAGGTGTTTACACCAGATGTCTTGCTCCAGCAGGGGCCTTCTGTGAGGGGTCACAGAGTGGAAGGAGCACCAAGAGCTCTGCATCTGCCTTCAGCATCAACTAATGCCCCATTGTCCTCCCCCACATCTCCAGACCTGCGGATCCCCAGCAGCAGTTGCAGAAGCCCAAGGTTTTGTGCAAGCCAGTGAGATCTTTCCAGTTTCAACCTCCCTTTTCTCCTGCTGCTTTTGAAGGCTCTGCTGTGCCGAGGTGTGTCTGAGGACTGCAGTCTAGCTCAGTGCTGCTCTTGCCATCCGTTATCTGTTCCTGAGCCAGGTTGTTCTTACATCCCCTCCTTTCATTTTCCTTTGTTGGTTGTTCAAGTGCAGCAAGTTAACCGGCTCTGCCTTTATCTCTTCTCCCCTGTACTGACCTTCCTAACTGTACCAGATGACTTTTTCTTGACTTACTCATAAATCATTTCCTATTCCTTTATCAGATTTTTTCTCTTCTGTTTTTTTCTCCTAGAGCAGTGCTTTATTTTACAGCTGTCAGCAGTTATTTGAAGTATTCCAGTGTCACTACCCCTGAAATCTTCCACTGAGTGAGATAACTTGTTTCTTAACACCTGCTGATTTCCTGATATATTTCCCTACATATGTAGAGATACCTCCCTCGTTTAAGGTCTGCGCTTGATGATTCTTTATTTAGGACAAATGCAACAATTCTTGTATTAGCACTGGGCCTGCTGAGTGTTTCATTTATATTTGGACTTTGCTGTTCTTGTCCTTGAAGGAAAGGCATGGTTAGTACAGGCAGACTTGTGAATACAGCGTGCCGGTATTGAAGCCTGTATCCATATCTGTATTCTGTGCCAGTATGTGTGCTCTCTGCAGACCATAGCTGGGATGCTCTCTCTCTCTCTCTCTCCACTCTCCTAGTCCTTTTCCCACTGAGATTTGTGAAAGAAATTCATGATTTCTTCTTATGCTGCTTCCACTGTAAAGAATATTTTTCCAGTCTCACCTCGCTAAGCTGCATCCCTGTTCACTCTCAGGGCCTTTAGGCAAAGTTGCTGCTCTGCATTTCTTTCTTCACCGTTCCATCCAAATCCTTGAGATTGCACTGAAGAGCAAAAATAACTTGTAAATACTGTTCTCTTACATTAATTTTCCTTTGTGTTGCTTTCATCTCATGCTATGTATTGGTCGTTGCACGTGTGTGACATACAATGTGATTAAGGAATAATACAGTTTATTACGACACGCCACAAAGCTCTATATTCGGGGTGTACTCAGTAATTTAGCACCTTGAAGAGGTATCAGAGAGCAGTCCAGTGTGTCAGGACAGCTAATACTCAATTGAAGGCTTTCTTGGACAAAACTAACACTACCAATGATGATGAAAAGGTTTAAGTGTTATAAATTCGCTGGTGTCTGGATACAGAAATATGAGGACTGTTCCTAAAAGCTAGCAGTGAATATTGGTGATAAAATGCCAGTAGGGATTTAGTCTTAAGTATTGACCTGGGCTGGTACTTTTCTGATGTATTATTTGATAATTTCCTACTTGGCTTGCCATTACTACACAGGTGTTTTATACTTTGAATTCCCTGAAGCTTCCTAGTAAATATTGTTATTAGAGAGTGATCTTCATTGTGGGATAGTCAGGTTCAGTGGCAAGGGAAATGAAGCTGAAAAGGATATCTCTTAGTGCTTGCAGAGATGCTGTAGTACGAGGAGCAGTAGGGATAACATGGGATTTGTTAACATGGAACTTCCAGTGGTTCCATTGTAAGATGAGGTAATGAAGAACTTATTAATGCAGAATGAAATTACCACAGGATCGATACTTGCTGCTGCTGTCTTAAAGAAAGAAAATGGGAAACACTTTCAAAATTCTTCCAGAGAGAAACAAATGGGATGGGAGACAAACCAACCAACCAAACTTGCTTATTATCCTGGTTGTCACCCGAGATGCTCCTTTACAGAAAGTATCTTAAATTGTCAGGAAGGACCACACTGAGTAGAAAGGCAAGAGGGTGGAAGGGAAGGAGATGACGTTTGTGAAGCTGATTACTGCATAGCATGTGAAGTTATTTTCCTCTAATTAAGCAGGTTTAGAATTTATTATTTGCACGTTTTTACTGCATTTTTTTTAACCAGTCAATTTTAGAACTATATTGAGATCTTCAGGATGGGAGTCCTGAGTCTATGCAGTCTCTTCTGGATAATGGTGGGATTGACACTACAGATGGCCCTGAATGGAGTGGCAGCCCAAGAGGCAGCAGTGGGTCCACCAGTTACTGGTGATCCCTTCACCAGGTCACTCCTGTGACTGAAGATCTCGTGCCAATTCTTCATTATTCCGCGGGTATCTTGTGGGATCAGTCAGGCGATGCAAACCCATCCGTGGCCGCTTTTTGCTGGATGTAATGTAAGTGACATGGGAACCCGGGCCTGGTGGTGGGAGAGAGCAGGGCTGTCCCTTTTGATGATAACTGACTGTTAAATCAGCCTTGTCTTGCATCTGCCTGGAAAAAAAGCGTGGTGGGGAAGTGTTCTTGCTGCAGCAACAAAAGCGTGGCCGTTGGA
Organism: Dromococcyx pavoninus; assembly: GCA_033558185.1. Classification (NCBI taxonomy): domain Eukaryota; kingdom Metazoa; phylum Chordata; class Aves; order Cuculiformes; family Neomorphidae; genus Dromococcyx; species Dromococcyx pavoninus. The sequence continues at coordinate 1,950,586 of JAUMJL010000567.1, forward strand.
CTTGCCATGTAGTTGGTGTTTTGTGAGTTGCAAATGCAGTGGTGGTCACGCTCCTGTCTTCCCACGCACCCCCTTCTCCCAAGCCACCTGCATTTTAAGATTTTGGGGTTTGCAGTCATTTGCAGTTTGTTCTTTTCCAGTCTTACATCTATCTATGTTGCTTTATTTAGTGTACGTAGCTCCTCTTCCCAAGGTCTCAGCCGTGTCTCTGCACGCTTGAGGACCTCTGGTGTCAGCAGGACTGTGAAAACCTACCAGAGGGTGGATTTTTGAACCAGGAGTGGTTTTTTCCCCTCAGTCATGGGTTGAATGCTATTCCAACTTTTATCCTGGCAGCTACTATAAAAAGCATGTTTTGAACATCAAGCAGTTCTGTTTGTTCCAGGATACAATAATTCCATTTTCAAATACAAAATGTACAAACATCCTGTCCACTTCTGCGAAGAACGCTACTTCCAAAAAATGTCCCTTAAGATAATACTAAAAGGGATACTTCAAAGAGGAATCTTGGAAAAAATTCCCCACACCCCCTCTAAAATAAACCTGCAAACAAAGCTCTGAATGGGGTGTTGGTGGTAGGAATGTTTTTGCATTGCTTCCTTGTTGACGGGTTTTTTTTGATCTATTTATAGAGCACATAAAGTTTCAACACAGTGGGGTTTATTTTGATTTATGAAGGATAGGTAAGGTAGACTGACCAGTGGCTTTCTCTTCCTTCAGTTCTACACCTACTGCTACAGCCTGCATACATTTAATTATGAAAGAATTAAAACTATACTACCCATAATTATTACCCTGACCCTTGGAATGGAACGTCCAAACACTATTTAGATTCTACATATATAAATTACCCCAAAACTGTATTTTTATCTGTTTATTGTGTTTTATGCAGTGCAAAGAGGTTGTTTCCTCCTTCTGCTGAGGTGTTGGAATATGTCAGGTATTTTGTTCTGTTCACATCATTGCTCTGTACCTGGCCATAATCAATATTCCTTCAATTACAACAGGGTTTTAATTACAACCACTACATTTTTTACTAGGAAACTTTTGTGCAAACGTTGACTATAGTTTAAGTAGACGTCCTTGGTTTTGTCTTTCCGTGACCTGATTGAGCTCTTTAATTCCTCAGAATGAGGCAAATGAGCCGTAAAGCTTGAAGCAGGTTTTACACTGCAACTTATAATGATGCCACATAGCCTTTAGGCGGGCCAGAATACTCTATTTTTAAATCCAAGATAATTCTTTGAAATATTTATTCCAGTCAGAAAAGGCAGTGGGATCAGCACAAAATATGTTTTATTTATGCCAGAGATACAAAGTTGAGACTTTCTTTTGGGGATACACAGCTACTGTGACTTTTGCAGAGATTTAAGCCTGAAATTTGGAATTCTTTGACTTTTTCCAGTTACCCATTCCTCAGAAAAACAACTTCTTAGTTTCTTTGTTGGCTGTGAAGGAACAGGTCAATGCTGCAAAGCAGCCACTGACCCAGGATATGGAATTATTTCTGTGTGTTCACACGGAATGCAGTTGTACAGATTTCTAACTGTCATCTCATTTGTTTTGTTTCCAATGCTGGGCTCTACATGGAAACCAGTGGCCTCGTTGCAGCAGGAGACACCTTTCTTGAGATGCAGAGCCAGAGCAGTAAACACTCCTCTCCTGGGTTTCCCCTGTGTCACCTATGATTGCCACAATCAATCAAGAGGTGCCAAAAAATATGAAAAGGTTCAACAAATAATTAAGGGAAAGCTTTCCCTTTCCTCCTTTATGGTTCTAACATTTGCTATTTTATTAAAAATGCAAAATGCCAAATCTGACATACATTTTATGCTAGAAACCTTTAATGAAAAGGAAAACAGTCATAGGACTGCTGGAGAGCCAAATGTTAACGCTGTGACTTACTCTGAATTCCCCATCATATTTATACTTCAAGTCATTTTCTAGAAGAAGACTCATATAAAGTTGCATGGAAATGATTTTATTAGGTCCCTTTCAAAGTTAAAGTAAGTGTTAGTCCTCTTAGAAACAGGTTGCATGTTGTTTTGGCAATATTTGGTAAGAGAATAATAACAGAGCACAGCTTTCTCTTGTAATTGGTTTTATTGCAAAAAGTAAATGCTAAACCACTAAGGGACATTATTTGAATGAATTGGTTTCTAACTTGGTTTTTAAGAGAAAGTAGGATTATTTCTTGGGCACATAACTCTGAAACTATTTTAACAGCTTTTGTGCTTGACCCTGTAGTTGTATATTTTGTTGTACATAGTGCCTGTGATCTGTAGCACTGAGAACGGCTGCCACCAATAAAAAACCCACAAAACTGAGCAAGGAGAAGCCAGAAAATACTGAGCAGGTCCCTGGGCCCTCCTCGTGGATATGTCACACTGACATTCCTGAGGCTGAACTGACTCTCAGGTCCTGTTAGTGCTGCACTGGCTGTTGGACTCTTTGGCAGGGGGAGGCTGACGTGGAATTTGGGCATGGGTCACAGTGCCCAGGAGAAGGCAGGGAATATATTGGGTTGCTCCACTCTCTCCACAGTGTTGTGGTGGCTGTTGATGAGGCTGAGCTGGACAGGCAAGCTCTAAGAGTATGTCTGAAGTTTCCAGCTCCCTCCAGAGCTGTCACCCATGCCCTCTCATGCAGAGAGGTGGCTGGACTTGGTTTCAGGATGTGCAAGGCTTGATTTCAGCTGATGATGATGCACGTAGACGCTGCCCTTGACTTGTAGGTGAGAGGCCTCAGTTGACAGGACAGCTCTGGTGGGAAGGTGCCATCAGTGGCTGCAGAGGGAAACCTTTCCAAACCACCTCACCACGTCAGCTGGCCTCTACGTCTGCTCTGCTCTCGGGGTGCCAGCCCCACTCATAGAGCCTGGGGGGCTGAGGTCTCTCTCCTTGGGGACAGAGGAGATATCATGTCCACATGTTAGAGCTCAGGCCAGCAGAGCGTACCTGCATTCCTTAGCACAGGTGGTGGCAGCCTGTTGATGATGACAGAGCATCTGTTGGCTCTGTAGGTGAGAGGACACAAGGTCTCCTCCTGTTGCAGGCACCTGTCAAGCTTGTACCAGCCTTTCCTTTCTGATCATCCCCTTCTTTCTCCCTGATTTGGAGAAGTCTGTGCTCAGCTTAACCATGGTCCATGTAGCAGTGATGTCGGTTTGGCCTACGGGCCGTGGTGCCTTTTCTCTGAAGTGTTCCTCCTTAACCTGGTTTTCCACTCAAGTCAGAACCTGGAGTTCAGGCATGGGACTGTTTCTGAGTCTCACCAGTCTATCCCTTGTCTCACATCTACCAGTAACAGCCTTTTCTATCAAGCACATCTTGCTGGTATGTTTAAAGCACCATCTGAAATGATTTTAAGAAGGTTTGATACCACTCCAGTCAAATTACCTGAATGTGGTGCTTGGAGAGTTCATGTAGTTTGGTTTTCAGATACAGCTGTGTTTTACTGTAGAATCTAGCACATCATGCAGCCCTTGCCACAGAAAATCTATGAAACAGATTTTAGTACTCACAATGTCTAGTTGTGCAAAAAAAATACACAATGGGAGCACGAGGTTGAGAAACACAGTGTCGAGGGTGTGTTGGAAAGTTGGGCCCATAAATTCTAAGTTGTTAAAGAATTTAAGGAGTTTAAGGAGCATAAAATAGATGCTATAAGAAAGGATGCCAAATAAGTGAGAGCTGAGGGAGGGAGGAACAGGAATGGGAAAGCTGTGCAAAGAGGCCAAGGGCAAAAGCATGGCAACAAGAAGTAAAAATAGCAGAATAAAGATCATAGTGCTACCAAAAAATAGCCTGTAGTTCCTCATGTGCATGTGAAACTTGAATAGTGACCAAAATAACCTTCATGGAAAAGAAGTTTAAGATACTTACAAGCCCTCCAGAACACCTCTGTGTGGATGTAGGTGATGAAGTATTTCCTTATGAAGTAGCTTTCTACCCAGTGGAATAAAATCAAGCCAAATTCCATTTTGTTTCTTTATTACTTTAGTTGCTGGGATTAAAGATTTTACTTTCAAGTAATTTAATCTGCTGTTTTCTAAAAATATAATCTCTTATAACTGTATTAATGAAAATGTTCCTTACATAATTTTATATTTGAATTAATTCATTCCCTTTGATTTCTAGCTTATTGCCAAGCAGTAGAGTTTATTGCGAAACTTTGGAAAACCAAATTTTGTTAAAACAGAGTAATTTTTAAGTGTCAGAAAATGTAAGTATTTTATCAGCATTTCCTAGGGTTGTTGCTCTTGCAAATTTGATTTACCAGTTCACTAAAAATGCCCTTTTTGAAAATATTGCATCTCCACATAAGGGAAAGGGAGCTCATGGACTGAGAAATTGAGATAAGAAGTTCAGGCATAACTCTGATAAAAATTTATTGGGCTCTTTGCTTATATGTTTTGTTCTGACAGTTTGTGGAGCCTCTTAGGTGGGAAATGTTTCCTTAAAGCAGCATTTTTGCCTACAAAAGCAAGATGTGTTTTCAGTTTAGCTCATCTGATTCATTTGCACTCAGATTCGTGCACTTTCATTCATGTTTTGGGCTTTATCTATAAGTATCTGTAGCTCTTTAAGGTGAGGCTCGTTCTCTGTATTTATTTTGCAGGGGATTTTCTCCTTTCTATAACAGAGTGGATTAAAAATAGCCAAGATTCAATCAAAGGGCCAAGCAAGGCGGACTAATCTGGTTTTGAACTACTGAGCTGGCAGGTACACCAAGGCACGGGGCTTTTTGTGTTGCTTTGCAGCGGGCAGAGCTACTTTCAGCTGCAAGTTTCTTTTTGAGTGAAGTCCAGCTTAGTGCTCTTATCAGTGCTCATCCCAACCAAATCAGCTTTTCTCAGAAAACAGGGAATCAATAGACTCTAAGTTTATGTAGTGACTTAATACCTGTCAGGGCACTGAATAATGCCAGAACCTGGGGGTTTGCCTGCAGAAAGCCTCCCAGAAGTTGGTGATGCTCTTAGACAAGAAAATAATGCTGCTGCAATGATTTTCTTTCTCTTTGGGGAAATGGGGTGACGTTTTGTGTGTAGCTGTAGCCTTCCACATCGATGTTGGGTACCCATCTCACTGAAAGGTCTTGTAATGAATGAGTGTTGAGAAGTCAGCTGTGTCCCTATCCAGGCAATTGATGACTTCCTTCTGATTGACTTAGTGCCTCAAGCACCTCTAACTTCTTTTAACTTCATCAAAACTATCTTCAAAAGTGTCTCTTAAAGCTTATCTTTTCTGTAACAAGTTTTTTGGTGGTTGAGTTTCCCTCTTGTCTGCCCTTTCCCCTGAAGTAATCTCATCATTCTTTGGCTGCAGCACCATACCCGTATGTTGTCTCCAAAATTGGTTTCTCAGTCTTCCACACTCTGTGTCTGCCAGGCTTTTTTCCCCTCAAAGTTTCCTGTTGGTATTTTATTTTTCTCTCTTTAGATTAGTTTCTGTCACACCCACAACATTCCCAAATCCTTTTTTATCCTTTTTTTGCCTGGTGTTGGCACCATTTCTTTCAACCATACTCACGACACTGGGATTCTTTCAGATGTTGTTTTCTCATTCTCTGTTTGTGTCCCAACTTCAGTTGCCAAGAAACAGCCCACTTTTTGGTGCAGAAAACCTTGACTCCAGCAGTTTCCTGCTCTAAATTATTTTCTCACATTTTTGTCCAGATCTGTGGAGACACTTCAAGTAACATATTTTTCCATTCTGCTCTTTTCTTTTGGTTTCACCACTGTCTGTTCCATTATTATGTACTTCTACTCAACACAGAGAGTTTACAGTGGGGTTGGTAGAGAAGCAGTACTGCCGTGGCATTTTGGATGGCTGGAAGTAAAAGTAGTTCATAGAATCACAGAATGCTTTGGGTTGGAAGGGATCTTAAAGACCACCCAGTTCCAACCCCCCGCCATGGGTAGGGGCATCATCCACTGAATCAGGTTGCTTAAAGCCTCATCCAGCCTGGTGGATGAGCAGCATGAAGAATGATCCAGTGGTTGAGATGGTCCAGTTCTTGGAAAGAACACATTAGTTGGATGGGTTTAAAAGCAACTACACTTTTAGATGATGTGCTGGAAGAATGGGGAAGGTTTAGACATGGTTTAGATATCAAGTATTAGTGTATAGAACCAAGGTGGAAATAACACCTTGGATATGTCTTTGGTAGTGCTTGGGTTCTCCTGGTCTCTGGGATGAGAGGAGTACTTGTGGGGAAAAACTACGAGTGATGCTTCCACAGCTTTGTCTTGCAGCACTGTATGAATATCCCCAAGTAAATGGTAAAGCTGTCCAACTTGGATTTTTAGTTTAGAGAGTCCTGGAGGGTCAAGATAGATTGGGAATTCATCGGCATGACGATTGCAGGTGGTTTGGTTTCTATGAGTGGGCCTTAGCCCATTGTCCTTGCCTTGGACAACCATTATGAAAATAAATCTATGAAAAACATCAGTGTGGAATAATTAGGAGCAGGGGAAAAAAAAAGCCCAAGAGACTGCCATTAAAGCAGGCAGAATTTCAAGAAAGCAGTACTTGTCAGTGGTGGTAAAGTTATGACAGTGGTGTGGACGGAGGTACCTGGGAAACGTGCTGGGAGACACCTCAGCCCGTGCCCTTACCTGCAGTTATGCTGCAGATTTGCCCCTTTTGTTCTGGGCTCAGTTTTCTTTGCTGGCACCTGGGAATTTTGAAGTTTTGCCTTGAAATACATCTGCTTGTTCGTGCCTCTCAGCAAATCTGTTTCTGCTGTGCAATGTGCACGTAGTTTCTTCTGCCTCAGACTGTACCATATACGATACCAGCTCGGATGTAGGTGCTAAGTCCAAGGAATGTGTTGGTTTGATACAAGCATTCAGCAAGGGGGGGGAAGCTGTTTATTTTACAGGGACTTAGAAGTGCTTAGCAGCAAGGAAATGCACTGCAGGAGAGGTGGGATTTGTAAATCTTCAGGGCAGCAGATGTATTTGTTGCATGTTCAGTGCCTCGGTCGCAGCCCAGATTCTATTAGTGGAGCCTGTTTGTAGGTCCAGCTCAGTGTGCTTTGAGCCTTTCTATCTTCCATCATTTGTGTGGCTTGGAAAAAACAACTGGGGAGAGAACAGTGCTTGTGCAGGTGGAGTAGGTAATGCAGAGAGGGAAGAAGGAGAGTTTATCCATCCCTGGGGGGAGATCCTGAAGTTAGGGCACAGCACCAGGCTGAAAGGCAGAGCATGACATCTTAGCAAAGAGACCGAGTGCCCAAGAGATTGGGAAAATAAAATTAATGAATGCAGAAAATAATAATAAATCAAACACTGAGTGATAGCAAAAGGAAGATTTGTTACCAGCCCTTTCTGCTGAGAAAATAATCTTCATCTCACCAACTTCAAGCTACCTACACCAGAGGCTGCCAGCTAACTAACTGATCGAAAAATGTAATTTATTCACCAGAGGCAGGTATTTGAGTGAGTTTTTGAAAGCAAGGGCTATAAAGTAAGCTGCTTGTTAGCCATGTTAATCTGCTCATAGGGAATAGCCATGCTATACTTATCTGTTGCTTTTGGTGAAAATCTAAGCAATATTTTTCTTCTCAGAAGACACTCTGTGTGTTACAGTGCTGAGAAGTGATGATCCAAAGGGTGATGCATGTTCCCTGGCGTAAAGGTTGCACAATTGTTCCTGAGCTGATGACTGCAGGTTGTACATAACACGCTTTGTAAGAGTAACTCCATTGCAAATAAGCCTGGAAGGGACTTTTCCATCAGCTGTGGCCTCACACTCACTAAGGAGCTATGGGGAGATCGTTATGAGTTGGGGGTCTGACAATTAACTCCTCTATGAGTGTGCTGTGCAACCTTGGCCAAATCATTTAGCTTCTCTGGGGCTGAGATTTCCTGTCTTTGGATGGGACACTAAAGGTGCTGATGACTCATTTATCTTCAGTCGAGGCACATGCATGTCAGATTTCAACTTAATGTGCCAGGCACGTAGAAAGCAGCCCTACAGGGGGTACCAAGTGGAAGGGTTTGGGTTCACGTGCCTGAGGTCGATGGGCTGGAGCAGCAATCCCGGTCCTGGGGCCCGCATTGCCATTCTGCAGAACAGCAATCTCCCTGCAAAATGAAAGCACAGCCAGCCTTTATGATAAATTGGATTTCTCTGAATTTCGAATCTGTTTTCCTTTAGAAATGCTGGCTTCGGTTTGCTTAAATTTCTTTTTAAACTCCTGGAACTTAAAGGTTGAATATTTTTGGGAACTTTCCAAAATATTAAGCTCTCTTGTGTAAGTTGCTTCACTACATACTCCTGATAAAAAGGTGTGTGCTTTTTGTCATTTCAGGGCTCGCTGTGAAATCTGAAAACTTCAGGCTGTGTCACTTTAATATACAAACACACTAAGCAATACAAAAGGCTTAAAATCAAAGCTGTGCTGTTATCTCTTCAGACCAGGAGCTTTTTCAAGGAGCTTCTAATGCAGAAGCAGAGTAACTTCCAATTGTGTCTTTGAAGTATTTTACTGTGATATCGTGAACATTTAATCCGTGCTGTGCCTGCTCTTAAAAATAGTAAGAAATTGCAAAGTGAAGCAGTAAGGAAAAGAAGCTGTTAGAACATTTAATCAGTCTCACTTGATGGAGAGCACTGCTTCTGTCCCAGTGTGGAGTAAACCTGGTCACGGCTGTAACTCTGTGTCTGGTGCTGCTGAAATGTCCCAGTTTAGGTGTAGTACACTGTGCTCCTGCACAGAGATATAAAAACTGCCACAGTGATGACTCCAACATGTGCTTTAATGTTATCCTAAGGCTTGGAGCAGTTGTGACTGCAGTGATGGAGAGGCAGTGTGTCTCCAGCAGCGGTCTCTGCTTGTGGCAGGGTGGTCCTTATTCCCTTCTGTAAACCAGTGTATTGTAAAGCTGTTTTGCTCCCATTAGGTAAATGCATTCCAAATTACATTGAAATTATTTTTGCTCACGTTTGAGATTTGTTTTTTTTTTCTGCCTGTGCACGTTTGAGTTTCTAGTTTTGTGTCTGGTGGGTTTGTTCCGCAATGGCATTAAACTCTGGCAGTTAAAGCAGGGGAAGAGGGGTTTGCTGAAGCACTGGATCCTAATCCCAGCCACAGGATTTCAGCAACAAGTCATTTGGCTGAATAATTTCCTCCTTTAGCCCCCCTTTTTGCATCCATTCAATGATGAAAATAGCCTGAAATCTGCTTGACCTTCTGCCTTGTTAATAAGTACAATTATCAACCCCTTGTCCTAATGAGCTAGAAAAGCAAAATTAATGTGTACTATCATATTAATTAAACTGTGGTTTTTTCGTGCATCTATCTCCCCTCCTTATTTTCCCTTCTTTCATTTGGGGTAATTTGGCTGGTCAGGCACTTAAGTGATGTGAATGATACAGAAATACCTCCACAGGCAGCTGCAATTCTGCTTTCATCGCTGCTTCCATGAAAGTGTGTGCAAGCAAAACATTGGAGAGGGCAGAGAGCTGGGGTGGAAAATGGGAACAGAGGGATTTGTAGGAAGGGCAGACACTCCTCAAAGAAAACAAGTGAATGAGTTGGCTCTGGCTAAGATTGGAAAAGGAGTTGGAAAGCCCCAGGGGTTTCTCCTGAATTCTGCATCCCCTCGCTGGTGGTCTCTTGCCTTTGCAAGTGCCAGGGGGAGAAGGTCCCAAGGGTGAGCCTGCTGCAGACAGCCCCCTCATTCTGGTCTGCTGCCCCATGACATGGTTCACCTTCCACCCACCACCCCTTGCTCTGCACGCTTTGCTTTCCAGCCCAACGAGACCTTCCCTCTGCGGGCAGGAGGTGCCCACGGTGCAGCTCTGCCAAGAGCTTCAGCTGGTTCCTCTGTGCTCACAGGCACTTGGACTCAACGAGCAAAGATGTGTTGATCATACAGGCAAGAGAAATTCTTTTTTTGTTGTTTACCTATGTACATTTTTAGAGGGGAGAAATAATAACATCCAGGCATCGGTGTTTATCCTAACTGGAGGCCTGATTTATGCCTCTCCTTCTCTCAAGGGTACTGCTCTCAGTATTTATGCAGTGAAATGGCACTAGAAAATGAACGTGCTTTGGAAACTATTTATGGATTCGAATTGGCTGCTTTTCTCTTTAATGAAGTCCCTGTCTTTGAGTCTGTGCCATTTAATTAAGTGGTTTGTATAATTACTCTCTGTCATCAAAATTGCTCTCTGTCATCAATTCTGTCCACTCTGGAAGGTCTGTGTTTTCTTACCATAGAAGGTGTTTTATTTAATGCTGGTTTGCAAGGCCTTCAAGTTGGGAGATGAGACAGCATGCAGAAATGTAGAATCCCAGGGTAAAGACACTTCCTGTAGCAGGGTGGACTGAGTGCAGTGGGGTGAGATGCTGCTAAGGCCATTCTTGTTCTCCTCAGTTACTGATGTACCAAAACTTTCTCTTATTCCTCCTCTTTTTCGGAGGAGGAGCTGGGATCCAGTCTTTGTGGCAATACAGACAACATCTGCATGCTCTTGGCATAATAACTAGCCTGGCTTTTTTTGCTCTGATCTGGAGATATTTGAAAGATCTGGTGTTCTTTCTGTGCAGGCAGTACCTCTTCATGTCCTCAGTGTCTGTTTTGGGTGACTGACATGCATAGCAGTGGAGTCACTGAAGCATCTTTTGCTTCAGAGCCCTCGCTCCATCCTTACTGATGCATTTGTTCGTTGGAGGAAAAGTTTGCTTCTCAGCAGAGGTTACTTTGGTGGCAGAGTAGAGATTTCAGAGTAACCTGGTTCTCCACAAGAGTTTGTGTGTGACAGCTTCCTTCAGACTAAACAGATAACCCCGTGTAGAAGACGTATCTCCAGTTTTTCCACTGGACTTTGGTAATTTGAGACCCATCTTTGCTTCTCTTGATGTAATCTTTAGGGGTTTTTTTAATTGTTTTGTTGTTGTTTTCATAAACCCTCAGATGTTCCCTTGATTCTCAAATTCCAGGTGTGAGGACCAGCCACAGTTTTCCATTAACAATTCCATTATAACTTTGCTATAATCAATCATCATTCCTCTATTTCTACATCTTAGGATTCCAGTAGCCTTTGTGTCCTACCATAATCTTATGTTTCAGCTGCTTTTCACCCACATGACCTCAAAGTCTGATGGGCAAGAAAAATCTTTTCCTGGCAGCCTGTTGTTCTGTAGCACGCAGGGAGAGGAGACAAAAGTTTGCTTTATTCTTGAAGGTGTTGGATTAGTTTTACATGAACTGTGAAAGGGGTGCTTTCCTCTCTAGCTCCCAGCTCATTATTCGCAACTTGGGTCAGTGCAGTGGCCTTTTGAAGTCCTGAGCCAGGAGAGGACCTAAGCAAAAGAACCATAATTGCATTTAAACAGCGCTCAATGAATCCCAAAGCCATTTTCTTCACAAATTTTCATTTCCATAGACATGGGAGAGGAAAATGTCATCAGCTCCCCCATGATAAATTGTGTAAAGGACTACATGGCCATGTTTTCCTCATTAACTCTTTGTGTGCAGGGTTTGTTCCAGCTTTTGCAGAGACAGTGGGGACCCCAGTAGCTAAGGCTGGAACCAATTGCAGTTATGTCAGTCTATTCATTAGTCCCTCCAGCTCCTCCATGCAGACACACAGCAGAACTGCTTGGATTAATCCCGAGGCTCTGTGGCTGCAAATCCTTTCTTTCTAGCACTGAAGTGGTTTATCTAAACTTTTATCTCCTCCTCATCGCAGCATTTGATGTAACATGGGGCTTATTATTAATGTGATTTCTTAATGCAGAGTTTTTATAAGGTCACTTGTATGAGAAATAGGGACCTAAGTGAAAGACTGATTATTGTTTCCAGCATTAGTTTGTTTTAGTAAAAGCCTTATTGGGATTGGACTTGACTGTTGGGCTCCAGCATCTAGTGAAAGCTCTTGCTCCGAAACAGAAGCAAGTGATGTTTGAGTGAGCTGGATCCCCCAGGTGGTGACGTGCAGGTTATTTATGACTGTGGGAGGCAAAAAAATGGTACTTTATATGCTGACACTTGGCAGTTATTTGAAAATTCCTGTCCATTTTCTACTTGCTGAGCTTTGGAGTTTTCAAATTGTACTGGAGCAACTTACGGAAATATTTATTTCAGGAGCACTGGACTCAGTCTTGGGAAAAGTAACAATGGGAGCCTTGCAGGTGTCCTAGTTCTTGGGGGGGAAAATGTGCCCAGAGCAGCAGGGTGGGAATCACTGTGTGTGTGACTCTGGGATTCCCCTATTCTTCACACAGTCCATCAAAAAAAAATACAATATACGTTATATGTTTGCTTTTTTAAAAAATGAAGCGCTGGGCATCGTAGGAAATGCAAATTCCCAGCTGGATATAAGGTGTCTTTGGTGCTGCTCTCTTCATCTGTTCACCTGGAGACATCCCACACAGTCTCTTGCTCTGCAGGACCAAGGTGGGACTGAGCTGAAGCTTTTTAAGGAAGTGTTTGCCAAAACTGTGACTTTTACAATGGGAAATACAATTTCTTGTTCCTTAACTTCATTCTCTAGATAAATTAGATTTTTTGACTACTTTGTTTTTGCAGAATAAGAATCTAAAATAGAGTAGAAGTTTCTGACCAGATGGTTGAATTATGGTAAAATGCTAATTCTAACAGAGTCTTCTTGCTCTCCTGTGTAACAAACTAATTCTCAGAGTGTTTCAGCCCAGACTAAATCTTTCTAGTTCTTGTGATGATTTCTACTTGGCATAAAATGATGCCTCTAAATCAGGAGAGACCATTTAGACTAAAATATTCCACTGTACTCTTCCTTTCTTTGCTTGAAGGGAGGAAACAAGAGCAAAGAATGAAGAAAGCTTCTTGCTATTTAATTGAGTCTAATAGCCTATAAATACATTTTTCCCTCAACTGAAGTATCAGAATGAAAAGCTTCTGGTAAAACGGGTTCTTCATAAACCATCTCCTGTCCCACTGCTATTTGGAAAAGCATCTGCACAGAAACACCTGTAGAAATCCCCTAGAGTGGTTTAAAGGCACTTTAATTGCTGATGAAGGCTTTCGTTTCAGGATCTGCATTGATGCAGGGTTACAGTTGTAAAGTTTTAGACATAATTTTCTCAGGGTTTGCACAAAGTTGCAGTCATTTTGCAAAACTGATTTTTTTTTTCACGTTATATGTCGATTTGATGAGCTCAGTAAAATACAAAAAGCAGTATTTTTCTATGTTAAAAAATGCTTGATGCCTAGCTTGCAAAATGAGCAGTTCATTGCTCTTGTAAAGTTAGTTGGGTTTATGAATTTCAAACATTATTTTCAGTGTTATTTCTTTTTCTCTGCTTCTGTTTTTTTATGCCAATATATATATAAAAAAGTGATCCCCCATTGCTTAGATTTGATTATAGTAATATAAGAAAATGTTTCAGTTCTTCGTGGCTGGGTGATTTTTTTCTGGCAGGTCTTCAGCAAATGCAATCCCTGCTGGAGTAGCTGTAAAGGCATTTATATTCAGTAATCACTTGTGACCATAAATTGTAATTTGGGACCTAGTTTTTTCTGCACTGTTAACTGGCAATGGACAAGTATTTTCATGCATTTTTAAACCTTTTATAACATTTCCTAATTTAATATTCAGCTCATCTATGTTAATAGTTACAAGCAATTACCATAAAAAATTGGGTTAATTCTTGACATACCTATTTTTTTTAGTAATTAATTCAAATATATTTTGCTTTATCCCAGTAGCTAAATTATGCCTTTTGGCAAATAGAGATATTAGTCTCATATGCCAGATATTAATGTCCTTTAGATATGGCCTTGTGGACATGGTAGTCAGAATTATTGCTTGTCTTTTGTGTCTGTGCTTGTGTTTTCCAGGATTTATGAAATACATGGTGTTTACAGTAAGCTTCAGCTTCGTATGTGTTAAAACTAACGGGAGTGTTATAAAATAACTGCTTTGTCTGTGGTTAATTTTCAGTTTAATTTACCCACTAATCTTAATTCTTCTCCTAAAAAGACCATGAATAATAATTACCTTCTTAGCACAATTAAGACTCAGAGTTTGTGTCTGTGCATGTGCAATTTAAGTGCTCGTGCATTTCCTTTTATTAGGGTAATAACTCCTCTTATTCTCATTATACTTCATATATTTACTAAACATTTTGAGCTGCATATGTGCAATTGTCTAAACATCCAGAATAAATGTTCTGGGTGGAGAAGCCATCCCAGTGAATCTTCTGGAAATACAAGGGCTGAGGTTGGAGGTGCCTCTGGAGAGGCACCAGCCAGAACAGGTTGCTCGAGGACACATCCAGTTGGGCTTTGGCTGTCCCCAAGGATGGAGACTCCACAGCCTCTCCAGCCAACCTGCCCCACCGTTTCACCTCCCCCACCAGGAAAAGAAGTTTTTTCTTGTTGTTAAATGGAATTCTCCATGTTCCAGTTTGTGCCCATTGCCTCCTGGCCATTCACCGAGCACCACTGAGAAGAGCCTGGCGCCATCATCTGTGTTTGTCCACATAGATATGGTTCCTCTGAGTCTTCTTTTCATTGGGTTGAACAACCTCTCCTTGTGCAGCAGATGCTTTCCATAAGGAGAGCTTGTGTAGGGAGGGAACTTAATAATTTCATCAAAGATTGGAGAATTGGTAAATAATGATGGTCAATTAATGATCCAGAGAAACTTGACTCATTTGTTGAGTCAATGCATGCAAGGAGTACGCATTTCAGAATAATCAACTGTAGGTCTGTGTATCTGATAACGCAGACTGTAGGTCATAAAAGAAGATTTAGGGGCTACATGGGCTGCACAGGAGATCTCAAGGCAACGGTGAGCCAAGAGCATGATGCAAAAGGGCAGTAAATGTAAGGAAGTGGAGTTGGTGTTAGTAAGTGTTCCTCCATGGTGAGTTGCCTTGCTGTAATGATCTCCCCTAAAGAGCAAAGCTGAAAAATAGAATGTTCAAAGGAGAACCGTGTGAATGCTTGAGAAGATTAGACATGTAATAATGTGCCATTCAGTGAGCTCCATCTATTGAGTTTATCAATGAGAAGATAATGGGGTGATTTGATCAATTTGCATGTATTTACATGAGAAAGAGGAATGTAGGTGAGCAGATATTTTACTTGATTCAGTGGCTGAAAGTCACAGATAATAGCAGATTCAGATTGGACATAACGTGAAGGTTTTCTGAGGTATGTGAATTTATCCTGTGCCAGTAAGGATAATTGAATTCCAAGGGCTGCGGAAGGTTCTCTGTCTCTGAATCAGTCACATATTTTTCAAAATGACTTATTCATTCAAACAATGAGACAGGGAAGTCCTATGGTCCTGACTCAAGATGCCAGACAAGATAATCATAATGCTCCCACTTGCCTTGACAAAATTTATCTTTCAATTAGGCGTCCAGATTCCAGAGCACTCCTTTTAGCTCTGCCAAACTGCAGTGAAATCTCTGACAAAGCCGTCTCTGTGCTTTGTTTCTTTCCTCATCTGTAGAAATGAGTGACATAGCTTGGCTACGTCACGTGAGCGTGGTTTTGTTAATTGTAATCAATTAAATCAGTTATAAAAAAAAAAATTACTTGTGTAAGTTTTTCACTATTCACTCCCTCAGTGGAAAGTGGAAAATAATTGTTTTTCAGTTATTCTCACCTCTTCTGATCCATAGCCTGGGTTAATGAGCACCACACCAAGAGTCGCGTGCACACTCGCGGCGATGCCGCACGATTGTGTGACTAACGTTGGGGGGAGTGGGAGGGGGAGAGCAGAAGATGTAATTTTTACATTACAAATTTTGTTGACTTCCTTCCTTCTCATTCCAGGACATTTAAATAAGTCTATTTAAGAAGTGAGTGACAGGTGCTGTCTTAGAGAAGAAGCTAAAATGCATAATTTAAAGCTGTAGATCATCATCATTTTTTATTTTTATCCTTTGTTTGGTGATATATTTATTTGGATTGCTTGTAGCCCTAAATCCACATATAGACTATGGCAAAGAAGATCAAGCTCTCCATGCTCAAAGCATAAAGTCAGAGCAAAGCTGCACAACAGATGGCCTTTTCTTTCCATTTCATGGACACCAGTTCTCACTGGACAATTCATTATTTTCTACAGTTGAAGCAGCTGTGGATTACTGTAATTATGGATTTAATATATCTCTGACAATTCAGTGTGAATGCTAATTTGAACTTTATACATCTCCTTGGAATCGGGTTAATTTTCTCATGATTATATAGCTTCTCATTAACTAAAGATGTTTGTGAGGCCAATGTTTTTCTTGCTATGGAAATAAATTGTTTTCAGTGTTCAGTCTTACTGAAAGTCCTAGGAGAGAATTTCTGAGTCCCCAAACATATTCAGATATCATGCTTTTGCTAATAACCTTCTTTTAAATTTTGAGTTTGATTTTTCTGGGATATAATATTGACCAATAGTAGTGAATATTTATTCTGGAGGGAAAAAAAAAAAGACACTTTTTGATAGAAATCATAGGCTAAGTGTCCCAAAAGTTTGTGTTACAGGAAAACTGTACTGACAGGACACTTGGCATGTTTGTTCTTTAAATAGTTCCTTGGTTTAGAGGGCAAAATGTTTGTCTTGATGCCATTTGTAGATCTTGTGTTATCCTCTTGAGAGCAGATTATGTTTTGCTATCATATGTCTTCCTTTTGAATAACTATTCATAGCTTCATGTCCTTATTCCAAGAGGTTTGCCTCAGCAAAATCCCACTGACTTCAGTGGAATTATTCATTCTGATGAAGGAGAGGCATCTGATCCTGAATGCCCAGGGTGAGATGTGCAGCCAGGGCTGATGTAGTGTATTTCTCTGAAAGCAGTTGAAGGGGCACATGTGGGCCCAGAGGCAAAATTCTTTTATCTCCCTCAATCAACACCAGCCTTTTCTGCCTTCTGGTTGAGAAGGTGGTTTGTCTGCAGTCAGTTTAGCTCTTGGGGAGGTGGGAGCTTGAAGAATATTCTTTAACTGTTTCCTTCCCACAGTTGGCACCCGACAGAGCGTTAGAGTGCCAAGACACAGTCCTTGAAATGACAGGAAAATGGGAACAAATACTCACCGTGCTGCACCACATTTGAAAATAGCGTGGCTGGGGAGGGGGAACGGGCTCATAAAGTTGTCCTGGTTCACCCCTGGAAGCAGGGTCATCTCTACCAGAGTGAAGTGGGTCAGGGGGAGATTGACTTCAGGTCTTTTGTTTAACCTGAGATGTGGTTTCTTTAACCCAGAAATCTGAATTTTATTTATTTATATGAAAACATATATTTTTGTACTGTACTTTTTTGAAGTAAGCAGGAAAGGCTTATAGCATTGCTACAAAAAAATCACTAATGGCCTCTCTGGAATACATTTCTCGTCCACAACCTTATTACACCATGGTTTTTACCATCCTACTGGGAGATTGCTAAGAAGTTGAAGTGCTCTGTTCCTAGAATAATGAATTGTGTGGGTAGGTATTTTTTTCTCTTTTTAAAAAAAGATATGAGTCCAGAAACCTGTATATAAAAGTATTTTTGCTAAGGAGTGCTAGTCTAAAATGTGGAATGTGAAATTCCAAATGGGATCATGATATATTTCAAACAGCACCCTTGCTGAAATCTTTTCTGTGAGCACTGAAGTGGTTGAGCTGCAAATGAGGGTTGGGTAGTGGTGGTGAGAGGCTTCCACACCCCCACGTCTGCTCCGTGGGAGCACCAAACACATGTGTTAGGCCAAGGGGACTCTGGAGGTGCATCTTAATCTTGGAAGATTCTCTGAAAGTCTTAATCTGCATGGGATTCAGCATCTTAATTTACATGGAAGGCTGTTTCTCTGGGATTCCCTAAGGCTTAAGAGAACCACATGAAAGATTGGTCCGTGCCGATGATGTGATCAGTGGCACTAAGACTTGAAATAGGAAGTCTCCTTGCACCCCAAGAGAACCACTTTGCTCTCTGCACCTTACAAATCTTGGTGTTTTTGTGTGCATAGGAATCATTTGATCTTTTATCTCACGTTTTAGGCATCAAAGTTAAACTGAATAGTCTGTAATTCTGCGTCTCTCCCTTTATACTATTTTAAAAGTAGCCCTGACATTTGGCCTTTCCAAATAGCATCTCTTCATCCTCTGAATTTTCAAAGACAGGTTGTTAAAGAGATTGTTTCAGCCTGTTACCTATGTATACCTGAGTTAGTTTCATCTGGCCCAGCCAACTGGAAGATATCTAATCTTAATCAACATCCTCTTTCCCTATTCTGTCTGGATATTTTAGTTATTTGCCTTGGATATTAGCTGCCAGTTGAATGCAGCAAGGTAAAGATAGTGAGTACTGTAGCAAAAAAAGACCTTAAATACTTCAACTTTTATGGCATCATCTGTCATTATCTTTTCTACTCTGCTGAGAAGAGCAGCAGTGTTTTGCCTTGGTTTTTGTATTATCTTCTCCCGAGTAACAAGCAATAGGATGAGAGGAGATGGCCTCAAGTTGTGCCAGGGGAGGTTTAGTTCGAATGTTAAGGGAATGTTACTTCACTGAAAGGGTTGTCAAGCCCAGGCAGAGCCTGCCCAGGCAGCTTTGACTTGCATCTCTTAGTCCTTTTGTATCAACAAGCATCAAAGGTCTTTAAGTGTCCTTCCTTCAAAGTCATTTATTACATTATTTTCTCCCTGAAGAATTCATTTTCACCCTCATGCAAGCTGTCTTTTGCCTTCCTTATCTTAGAGGGCTTCTCAGTGCTGCTGCACCCTGACTGTGGCTGTTGCTGCTGTCACCACCACAGTCCAGGGGCTCCTGGACAGCTTCTGCTCGGAAATGTATTTCCTGTAGCACTTTGTACACCTCGTGCTTTGGTTGATTATTCCAGTTCCTGCTTAAAAACACCCAACCCCTCTCTTTTCCATTCAGTGTCTGGTGGGCTCTGCTTCTCTTTTTTACATGGTGTCCTTCAGCAGGTCTGTCTCCCTTTTACAAAAGCAAATAATCTCTTGATGTGTGGGGCACTCCTTTGTTTCCATAGCCTCCTTTCTGTGTAAGTTATATCATCTGTATTAACAATCTAGTCTTTGAATTATTTACTGAGCCTTATTGCCCAATTACATCGTAGTTCTGATACTGTAATAATTTCCTTCCAGCTTCTTTTATGTATTCTCCACAATTCTTACAGAGATGTCTAATAGGGTCCACAGCTCAATCCCACTTTATTCCTCATTATGTTTCCTTCCCATGAGATTATCATGGCCAACACCATATTCCACAGACTTTTCTACCCTTTTCATTTGTTGTACCCGCCTCAGGTTTTATTTGTCAAAATTACTTGGTCCTATTTAAATTATTTCCCTGAGGTAAACCAGGAGGTGAACGAAGTTGAAATTCCTCTTTTTCATGAGGTGAACTCCATTTTTGTCCAGCAGTTCATGGTGTATCATCTCTGATGAAGGAAACTTGTTGTAGTGACCCACATGTCTTTGATGGGGAGGGAAGGGTGCGTGAAAGGCCATGCGGAAAGATGTGATGGAGGAATCTTGATGGATTTTTAACTCCTTCAGTGCAGTATGAACTGTGCCAGCAACACTGCACTCTAAACCTTTGTTTCCCTGTATTCTCTGGATGTTTACAGTAGCCAGGCAGGCAGAATGACTTGTCTCAAAAGTATCAAGAACACACATTTGCGGTTTCCATTCTCTCCCAGAGTCAGTGTGGAGTGTGGATCTGAAGCAACAGAGTTTCCATCTTCCATTGTTTAAATTGGAAATCTGTGCTTATAAATAATGGCTGTTGCAGCTGATGAGATCCTTCAGTTGCTCGAGGTGGCAGCGTGCTGATCTTGCCATGGCTCTTTTTGCAGTCCTTGTGTTCCACGGGGTCGTGGAGCTGCTCGACAGTTGCCATCTTAGTTAGCACATTTTGTCGTAGGGTACTCGGGTCACTTCTTGCATGTTCACATGGGTGCCCATGGAGGTGTAACTTCTCTGCATGCAAGCATTTGTGTAGAGAGCCCCTTCATCCAGGAGCTGGCCTCGATGCTCAGCTGTCCTGCTTCTCCTGCCAAACCCTGCTACAGGTGAACACCAAGCAGTTTCCCAGGGCATCCCCACTTGGAGAGGGTTTTCCACTGCCCAGTGTTCATCCGATGATAACACAATTTCATGAGACCTGCTCGAGTGTTTCAAGTGCCAGAAATGCACAAGCTCGCTGTTTGCTTTGTTGAAAACCTGAATTTTAAAGGTTGAGCAGGTCAGTAAAGCCAGGCTGTGGGATGTGTTGAGCTGCAGCAGCCAGCAGAACTGGATTAGGATAAACAGGGATGCAACTGTTCCTTATGGGTGTGGTGGTCTTCCACACCCCAAATACTCTGCTGGGTGTTGAAAGCCTTTCCAAAATCATATATAACTCTCTAAGGAGACTGCTTTGTCAGGCAACCCCTTGGCTTTTGAGGTAGCTTCATGAAGAAACCTTTAATTAACCATTTACTCCTCCACATACAAGGGAGGTCCCAGAAGGACACACTTCAGAGAAACAGAGCAAATTTTAGCAGGCAGTTAGCATGATTTATAAAAAGAAAACTTACTTTACGGATGTGTTTCTCATTAGTTAAAAGATGTGGGCAAATGTGTGGTAATTGCAGAAGGATGTTGGCTGCGGTTGAGGTTCAGGTTACCATGCAGTGGAGGGATTACAGCAGTTCCTGAAGTGATTTTTATGTAGGAGGCTTTTTTAGTGAATAGAGAAAAATGTGATTTTTTTGTGAATAAGCTCTGCAAGTATATTTCATTGTATGTAGATATTTTAAAATTTATTCTTTGTTTATGAAATATTAGTTTTCCACAGTAGGATGGAATACCCTTAAGTCAATTAAAGTGCTAAAGTCAGTCCTTTATTTAATTTGCAGAAGGGTGCTTCAAACTGAAAACAGGTTCACAGGGGATGCTGCAGTTTCAGTCTTATAAAAGAAATGGATAAATTCCTGCCAGAAAATAGGAGGTTATTGTTACTGAGAGAGGCAGTAGCTCAGCAGTGTGCAGTTTTGGTATGGTGTGGTTTTGGAGCAGCCAGCTCTGCGAGGGTGCCTGCATGGACACCACCACCACTTCTCTGCATTTCTCTCTGCTGCAGTATCGTTGGCTCCAAGTTCCTTTCCCATAAGGGTGGTGATGAGGAATACTGACCAGCAGATGTTGTACCTCTAACTGGTGGCTGAGGCCGTGCGTTTTCCAGGAGCGGAAAGGTCTGTAATTCCTTCCTGCAGGAATAAGAGGGGCTGTACAGAGGAGAAGAGGATAAAGTTATTTTGAAGCCTTAAAGTAGTGCAATGGGTATCTGCCCGTGACACAAATACATATATTAATGAAAATAGACTTAATGAGAGTGGGGAGACCCAGCACCCACTGGAGGAGAAGCGGACAGGCCAGTGTGGTGGGATGCTCAGCTGGTGGGATGCTCAGCTGTCAGGCTGCCCATGAGTGGCATCCCAGAAAATATTGTCTCTGGGCTGCAGTCTGTACTGAAATCCACGAGGCACACACACACAGGGTGAGTTTCTGACCTATTGTGGTCTGTGCAGTGTGAACTGAGGTGGGATGGAAGAGTGTGGAAATGCTGCAAGACTTCATTGATAATTCTTCTTTCTTCATTTTGGCTCACCTGGTGGCCTCTTGGTTTAATACCAAGCACGTGGATAAACACGTGTGCTCATACCCTCACACTGTTTCTTTTTTAATATTTTAGGAAATGACTTTTAAAACCTGAGATAAAATTACTTTTGTACTGAAGAGAATATAGTGCTGTCTGTCTCATCGCTGCCGTGCAGCTGGGGATGTAATTACTCGGGTTTGGCTGATCACCTTTCTTGCTAGAAAAGGAGAGGAGTTCGTATCAGTTCCATCATTGCTTTACAGTTTAAATCTTTAATGACATCTGGAGATAATGTGAAAGGCAGCAGACTGAGCAGGAGTGTTGGGTTTGCTTCTCACCAAGGGGAAAGATCACTCTTGAAATTGGTGTCATCCTGGGCCTCAGCGTGTGTGGACAAACTTGATGGCGGGGCTGCCCACCCCGCCGACCACGGCCCATGGGCTCGAGAGCCTTCCCATCTGTGGTACCCGTGTGTCTCTTCACTTTCACTTGGGTTGCAAGGTCTGTGGCACAGGATGGGTATTTTCCTTACGTGCTTACAGCCCGTAGTCTAAAAATACTCTCTTGGCTGGCACAAGACGTATTTCAGAAAATGAATATGTATTAAATTATTT
The DNA here is from genome assembly GCA_033558185.1 of Dromococcyx pavoninus. NCBI lineage: Eukaryota > Metazoa > Chordata > Aves > Cuculiformes > Neomorphidae > Dromococcyx > Dromococcyx pavoninus. The sequence continues at coordinate 1,972,791 of JAUMJL010000567.1, forward strand.
TGTTTTCCAGTCTTCAGAATTGACGTGTGAGGCAGAGCACAAGAATACCCCCCTGCAGAGTAAAACCCCTTCTCAAAGGAAATACTAAACACAAATGCCTGAACCTGGACTGAAGTAGTGTCGTGTATCTGTTAGCCTTCCCTTGGAAGAAAGCCACTATTAAAATGTAGCATTAAACATGCTGTACTCATGTGGAGAGTTCATTTAGTTCTAGAATAATTTCATTTGTCTTGCATGGCTGAGCTTCCAGAAAGATTGAACCTGGCTTCAGTGATATTTTGAGGCTGCAATTTAATCGGCAATTGACTTTGGAAAGCTAAATATAAACCCAAGAAGAGCCTGTTGCTGAGTAAAAGTAACTTCTGGTCAGTTCTTGGCCTGAAATAATCGAACCTTGTTATCATTTGTTTTTCTCTTTTGTCTTGAGGTTGACAGGAAAGCTGAGGCATTGGGCAGCAGCCTTTGCTACACCTTTCTTTTCCAGTTGTCTTTGTAGCAGAGATGGAACACAAAGAAAACCCAAAGCCATGCCAGAAAGGGATTCTCTGTTCCCTCTTAAGTGGGAGCAAAATACTTGCAGGAGAGGGATACGGATGCTTAAAAACCAGAGAACTGCTCTTATTATTTACTACCATCTTGCCCAGGCTCTGTAGATCAGTACAACCATGCCACCTTGTGTTAATTCCTGTTTCCTTATGGCCTTGAGCAGTCGGAGAGAAAAGATTAAAAGCATTTTCTGTGTGTGGATGTGTCATTTTTAGCGCCGTTAGAGTCAGTTCTTCGCTCTCCCTGTCCCAGCCTGGCTGTGTATCAATAGCAGGAATTGATTCCACTCTCTCACTTTGTACTTAAAAATTTAGAATAAAGACATGATTTTTCCTAGTCATATTTTCAAACTATGTTAACAAAGAAGTCGAGGTATTGTGGTACATGTCTAGTCCAGCATGAGTAATTCTTCTCTGGACTGCTCTAAACTCCCTGCTGAAGAGTGGGTTATGGCTCACATCAAGGGAATTTAGTCTGTTATATCCCCAGCTCCCAGGTAAGGCTTATTGTGGCAGAGAAGTGACCTGAGGATTTTGCACCATGGAGTTAGTAGCATTGAGTGTTTTATTGTGAGGAGTTATGTTTTGAGAATGCTCTAAATTTAAAAAGAAAAATGTTGCTATGGATCTGCTTAAAGCTTTTCAAACGGAAGTGTATTAATTAAACCTTTGCCTCTTTTCTGCATAGTCGGCCGCAGAGTACGTGAAGTCTCGCCTGCCTGAAGTCCTAAAACAACACCTTCAGGACTATGAGAAGGACAAGGAGAACAGTGTGCTGTCTTACCAAACCATCCTGGAGCAGCAGATTTTATCAATTGATCGAGAAATGCTGGAAAAACTGACTGTATCCTACGATGAAGCAGGTAGAGTTCTGTTTCTTTTTACTAACACTTTACTAAAAAAAAAAATCGCTCACTTTTAGTCTTTCTCTCCCAGTTCTTGTGCTTGAGCTTTGTCCTCAAAGGTATTAGGTGACTCAGTGAAACATTTCTTTCTTCTAAAATCAAGTTGAGGTAGAAAATTCTCCATTTCAGTGATTGAGTAGTGACCAGCTGAAAGGGCAGTTCTTTTTCTAGCGGTGCTTTGCCCTTTGTCGTGCGCTGATGTTGATGGATCGTGCTCTGCCTCTTTATTGTCTCTGCAAGTGGTACAACCTGGTTTCTGCTGGTTTCTCCTTCACTGCCAACTTATTTTTGGGCTCACTTAGCCAAGAGTGTAGTGGATAGTCAGGGAATCTGAATTTTAAAGGTGACGTGATGCATGTGGGTAGCCAAAAGCAGATAATGTCTAGATTGTTGGAAGCATCGAACAGTGTGGTCACAGGGTTTTTCAGTTTTGATATTTAGCTCTTAATTTGGAGGTTTTCTTAGTTATGGCTAATACTTTTTACTAGCATTTTGTTTTAAAGTACTTAGAAATATTTTCCACCTTTTAGATCCTTCACAAAGTTGTCCTTGTGCGTGGTCCTCTTTGCAGTCACAAAGAAAAAGAGATGCTCTTGATGATTTTTACTGATCCTCCAAAATAGCCACCAGTATCTGCTATTGCCAGCTCCCCTGAGTCTGACCAACTTTCTGGGTGTTTAGATAAATTGAAATTAACTAAGCAGCCTAGTAAAGAAAGAATCAAACGAAATTAACAGTTCATTATTTACTGCTGGGTTAGTGTTCATGGGAATGAGTGGACTGGCAGTGTGCCTGGAGGTCCATACGGATGAGCCATGTGTTTTCCACCACAGGTGTGGACACGCTGCGATGAGTGATGTCTTAGGGACGTCGTTTAGTAAGGGGACAGGTACGGTTGGACTTGATGATCTCAGAGGTCTTTTCCAACCAGATGATTCTATGATTCTATAAGACACTGCTCTCTTTTCCTCCAGTTCCCTTTAACCACTTGTGGCTGAGAGCTGCAACACACCGTCTCCTGTCATGCTCAGCCCTGCCAACCAGCCTCAGGCAGCCTTGTAGTACACAGAGTTTATATTTAGTATGTCCCCATTTGGGGGATTTTCCTTCATTCCTGGTGGCACTTTCTTGTCCTGTTTATTCCCCTGACTGTACCTGGCACTGTGGTGTTCCTGGGGAGCTGTGCTGAGCTCAGCTCCAGGTTTTCCTTCCAGCTGTTTTAGGCAGAAGACTCAAAACTTACACCTGGGTTTTTCATCCTTTTTCAATCGTGTTTGCCAGACAGCAGCCCACGTGAATCTCTCTTCTTTGGTAATGCCCTGCTGTAATTACCATCATCTGAGTTTCTCATCGCTAGCCCAGCTCAGGAAAACCAAGCACTGACAAGCTGGTGTTATTTTGTCCTCTTACTTTGTACTCAGGCTGCAGTCCCCTGCTGTACTCAAAGTGCTCTGACTACTTCTCAACTTTGTTCCAACTCCTACTCAGACTCCCACTCACTCGCAATACGATGCTCTTAAGCTACTTTGATCTCGGAGGCGCTCGAGCAACTTAAAATGCCATTTGCAGACTGTGCTTTCTGGGTCCTTACAGGGCTGTGAGCTTTAGTGCCTTCACGTAATCACAGTGCTCTGTTGCTTTATCAATTATAGCCATGAGCTCACTTGATAAGTGAGCCTGAGTCTCTTAAACTACTTTGATCTCAAATGCTCTCGAGCCCCATACAGTGCCATTTGCAGACAACACGTCACATACTTAAGGAGCTGGGAGTCATACGAGTTCTCGAAGGACAGCAGAGTTAAAATAAGGGCACAGGATATTTATTTAATCACTTATGGCCTGGTTTTAATGGTGCATAAAAAATGAGGTTCTAAAGCTGTTGCTTACGGTTGCTCCTGTTTATCCTTTTTAACGCAGCATTTACCAGTCCAATGAATCATGTAAATCTTTTCCCCTGGTTTGGTCACTTCGTCTCTGCAGGCATTTTGATTGATGGAAATTTTTTAGGAAGGAAAAAGTGCACTGGAGGAAATCACTGACTCTTGTCAGAAGAAAAAGCAAGCATTTTCCTTTATTGAAAACTGCATGTTTGTACAGAGAAAATACACACATCTGGGGATTTATATCATGCAATCATGTGGAATTGAGAAGCTACACAAATAACTAGTTTAGAGAAGTCCCAGTACATACACACATTCAGAATGGGGAGAGAGAGAAACTGCAGCTTGCTGTAAATAAAAAGACAGAATTTCAGCTTCCCAGACACCTCCAGTGATTAAAACACAGAGATGGAGCCCACTTATTGTAATAATGTGACTTGTTTACTACAGAGGCAGAAATGGTGCTACCTGCTCTTGAAGTAAGATCTGATTTTGAGCAAAGCACAGAAAATGGGCAGTTAAATATAATTGCAGCAGCTGTTTGTGATCCCGACCGCTCCAGCTATTCGGCACTCGAGCAGTTGTGTTGGTGACATTTTACTTCTATTAGAGATTTTCCATACCAAAGTCAATTCAATGAGAAGATCGAGCTGCCAGTGGTACATACGAAATGAAGAAAGCAATCTTTAAAATTCAAAGTGGTGAAAATGAAAGTGGTTGTGATGTAAGGGGAAAATACAGCTTTGTCTGGCGGGAGGCTTCATGAGACATCAACAAAACCCATCGGTGAGAGCACTGTCAACGATTTAATTTCTGTAACCATGAGCAGCTGGAGTTGTGCTGTGTGTCAGGTGGAAATAGGCAGGTGATGGGTGAGCCAGTAGCTGGCTGCACATAGGGTAACACTTCTAGAGCAAGGGAACAGACCTTTTCCATCCAGGAAACCCTTTCCATCCCTCCTGGAAGGACCATTTCAAGAACTGTTGAAAAGGACCTGTAAGATCATCCAGTCCAACCGTCAGCTCACCACCACCGTGCCTACTAAACCACGTCCTGAAATGCCACATCTACGTGCATTTTGAACACCTTGTGGGGTAGAGGCTCCACCACTCCCCTGGGCAGCCTCTGCCAGGGCTTGACCACTGGGCATTCACAACATGCTGACCCCTACCCAACTCCCCTCACCCCAGGGATGACTCCCAAAGCAGACAGAACTCTGCTGCATCCGTTTACCAGAGTCAAACAGAACTGCACTAAACCACCTTGGACTTCCAGTACAATTTTTCATGTTAATTTGGCCTTTTTAGCAGCATCCAATATTAATAACGTGCAGTTTCAATGGACTCAACATCCTACTGCCTGTTTTGGTAAGTCTTTCCCTTCTGGAAATCAGTATATCAGAGCTACCAAATAAAATGAGCTCATCTAAAAATAGTCAAATGTTGACAAGATTTTTAGTGAGGTTTGAATGAGGAGGCTTTATAAAATGAAAGCAGGCCAAAAGTGACAGATGGGTACAAATCCTCTCATAATCTTTAAATTCCTTATTCTAAAAAGTGGCATTCTTGACTAGCTAAGGCTGGGTTAATTTTGTGCAAGATTATTTTTTTCCTGCTGAAGCTTTATTGGATATTAATCCAATTCCTTTGATTTATAGCATCTCTAAACATCTCAAGTGGTCAATGACTACTCTCTACAAGGACAAGTTTAGGATATGTATGGGCACTTTGGCATTTAACTCTGGTGTGCCAGGTAGCTAAAGCCTGCTAGAAGATTCCAGTGGTGTGTTTGTACTGTAGTCAGTAGGTTTTGCTTTAATGGATGGCCCCTCTCCCGCAGAGTCTGTAGAAATTGAGTTTCATTATCGTGTGACAAAAAAGATGAATTTCATTTTTCACTGCCATGAAGCAGTCATGAAAAATATTGATATTTAAGCACTGTATCCAGGGCCAGGTGTCAGCCCAAAACATGTTTTCACAGCTGGTATTATCCAAGGTGCCCCATGATTCCCAGAGCTACCTGTAAGGACAATGGGTGGCTGCTCCCCCACACATCCTCCTGTGGGGGAACAAAAGCTCATGCCTGGCCAGACTCTGCATACCTCTCCCTGTGGATGCAGTTTGCCTTACATTGCATTTGAAAACCTTTAGGTAGAGCTGATGTGAACAATCACTTGAGATGATCACTGTCAGTTCCATAGTGTTTCTTAAAGTGCATTTTTATTCTAGCAGTACATGTCCCAGATTGCCTGAATACTCTGATTTTAACAATGAGAATTTATTTTCTGCTGCGATAGGACGTGGCTGTTACCACTCCAACACGTTGCAGCCTGCCTGTGGTTTGTGCTCTGCCTTCCCCAGCCGTGCCCAGGTGCTGTGCTCTCCCTGGAAATCACACAGCCCTTCACGGCAGGCAGTGCATCGTCCTCCGCTCCTCACTCCCGGCACGATTTACTGTATAATGAATGGATAATTAATTAAATCAACTCCTCGTATTCAGCCAGTATTTCTGTCCTTCACAGAAAACTGGGTCTGGTTTCTGTAGGAGCTGCAGCTGGGAAAACCTTCTCCAAACATAAATTCAAGGCTTAGACCTTCGTTCCAGCTGCAGGACTGCAACCCAGCGTAGATCCAGTCCCGGGAGCATTTGCTGTTTCTGGCAAAAGTACAGAAAAGCAAGAATATCCAATACTAAACTTCATCCCAAGAGACTGGCAAATCCGTCTGCTTCATGCAAAAGTCTGTGCTGGTGTAGTTGTGCTGGGAAAAGGTTAAATTCACAGAGGGGCCAATGCTGCCCTATTTTCAGTTGCAGTGGCCCCTTTTGGGCCATGCTGACAGGTGCTTTCTCTCAGAAAAAGTCACTGCAAAGGGAAAATGAGAAAATTAAAGCAGTAAAATTGCACCAGAAATATATCCTGTAACTTTGGGATGATAAATACTGTGCTTGGGAAGATTCCTTTTTTCCCACTGCAAAGAGGTGTAGCAGATAAAGTCATCCTCACACTACAGTGCAGTGAAGGTGAAGTAAGTTATCGTTGCTGAGATGTTTATCTCAAGGTTGTGCTCAGCAGTAACCATTAAAAATGCAGAAAGAAATCTGTTGGGTTGGTTATGTCCACCTGCTTTAAAATAAAATTTTAAAAAAGCTTCTCTTGAAAGATTCCTTGGGCCCTGCTTTTGGTAGGTGTTTTTTGTTACATCCTGTTCACGTAGGGCTTGGTCTTTGGGGAAATACGGGAACACACTTTCAATAGCAGTGGCTCGTCAGGCATTTAATTCCATGTCCTGACAAGGAGCCTTGGGAATACTTCTCTTCCAGTCTTGGCTGCAGCCATTCCCAGTAAGGCAGGGTATGGGCATGCTCTGCTGACAGCACTAGGGAGAGCAGGCAACTCTAATCTCACAATTATACAGTGATAATGGTCCTGCAAGAATGTGTAATACTGCCAAATCTGAAATGACTTGAGCCTAAAAAATGGTTGGAAAGCTTTATTTAAGTTTTTAGGAGGGATTTGAAGAGCAGAAAGAGAAGTTATGCACTACACACACTAAAACAACAGTTGCAAAGGCAGTGGGTGGCACAGAATATGCCAGAGCAAAATAGCAGAGCTGCAAGGAAGAGAAGAGCCAGGAATGTCTTTTTCTGAAGAAAAAGCATGTGCAAGTGAAGGATGGTTGTATTGAATGATGTGTTTGTAGTATCTCGGGGAGCTGGGCAGGCGTTCTGTGCTGAGCCCCCCTTGGCAGGGCTGTAGCAACCCAGTGGATTGATGTTCTGGTTTGTCTCGAACACGTTGCCCCAGCAGATGTGTAATGAACAGCACTTGAATGTGTCAGGCAATGTTTACTGCTGTGCCAGAGGCTTCCTTTGGGAACAAAGAGCAAGCATGGCCAGCAGGTCACCAGGGGCACAGCTTTCTCTCCAGCCCAGGTTCGCCTTTGAAATGATTTGTAGGTACTCGGTCTCAAGAGTGTGATCCAAACCAGCTCCCTTCACTGGGTCTTTGGTGGCTGCAGTGAGAACTTAGGAGTTGTGCTTTCCCAAATAATTCAGTAGGATATTTTACTCCTTACAGCCAGGTGGGTAGTGCTGAGGGTATTTAATCTGTGCCTTATACCCAACGCTTTCTTTGCAGTATTTGATTTCTTTTACACATTAGGGATACGTGTTAAGCCTGGCCACTGCCTCCCAGAGCTCTGGTTTCCTGCAGAGGACCAGTGCCTGCAGCAGAAAGCACCAGGCAGTCACCCAGGGGGGGCTTTGTCTCTTTACCTTTGAATATCTGCATTGTAGACACCCAATTCTGGGCAACTCTTCTAGGGCTCTTCAGTAGTCATTGGAAAGAACGTGGCATTTGTGATGTGATTCAGGGGGTTATTTTAGATGTGCAGAGTTGTATCCTAATGGTGCCTGCTCTTTGCTGTTGGCTGTGAATTACCTTTTGCTCACAGGTAAAATGCAGGTGGGCAGCTGTAGCTGGGAGCTGAACACCAGCCTGAGTGTCTCTGTTGTAGTACACATAAACTCATTTAAATTGCATTTCAGAGTGCAGCTTCCATGCCAGCCATGAGCCTCTAATTTCTTATGTCAGGGTCTTCCAGCATTCTGAAATACTGGCAGTGTTTGTAAACAACAGAGTTATATTTAAGCCAGCCCAGTGTGGTGTATTCTTTTACTCCCTTAAAATGAATTTTTATTCTTTGTTTAATTATACCCTTTCAGCAGAAACTCAGAGCAGAAATAGCACTTTGACAGGTGCCTACTTGCCTGTGAAATATTCTTCACTTCCCCATCAATTTTTGAAGCAGGTATTCAGCTTTTTGAATTTGTCAGCTCGCAGTCAATTTTTCAGAGCCATCGTAAACGCTAACAGTGTGTGCTTTGGAGTATTTGGTAAATATATCTATGCATTTGGTAAAACCAAAAATAGATATTTTTTCTACATTTGATGAAACCTCTGTGCAGTGTAGGAGCAACAGTGGCTGTGTCAGTAAGTTAGGGAGGTTTTTTCTCAATCCAGTGAAGCAATCTGCCCTTACTCAAGCAGAGGTGACTATTTTCAGTCGTGCTGCACAAATGCCATGGACTCTTCACATTTGTATTTATATATTTGTAGCAACCAAGAAAAATAATTAAAAGTTCTCCTATTACTGAGATCCCACAGAAGAAGAAACCAACACAACCCTGCAGATTGCTGAGATTCGGAAGTGTAACAGAAAATGGGTTTTAAACTATTTAATGGTTTTAATACTAATTACTCACTATTTATCAATTAAGTTTCAAAAGCATCTTAAATGAACAAACTTATTTTAGCTACTTAATTCAGTCAGAAATTGTGATACAGTTGGTTTGTGCCCAGGGCAGGGGTGGTTGGATGTCTCCTGCATTCAGGAAAGGTTGCTCCTCCAAGCTTTGAAAGGATTTTTTCAGGGATGCTGCATTACCACCGCCTGATTGCCATCTTCCCTCTTTGTATCTTTGACCTAATGAAAGACTTAAGAAGTATTTAAGCTCTGGAGAATTAAAAGCACTATTTGAGGTTTACGTTGTGTAAGTTTGGGTTAGATTTCATTTGAAATCCTTTAGATTCATTTGCTGTGCTCCTTTGCTTGAGATGGTCTTTGTCAGTACCATAGTGTTCTTCCTCAGTCTCGGGTCCGTGTTGTGCATGAGGTGTGAGCCTGGATTTAGCTTTATTATATTTAATATTTTATATTAGTATTATTTGTTAAAGAGTTACCAGACAGAGACAGCATCTGAAGACACAGCATGCTGGAAATTCAGTGTAGGCAGAGAGAATATCTGTTCCAGGCCTCTGGAGGGAACACATCCATCTCAGCAGAGGGTTGTCCCCTGCTGATGGATGCAGAGATGAGTGCCTGAAGGGTCTTGTGAGCAGCAGCAAACTTGGTTCTGCCGACAAACCTGATCCATCTGAGCATCCTCATTAAATTTTCCTGCGTCGGTACCCAGAGAAGCATAAACAGCATCACTGGGTGGAGGGGCACAGGATCATCACCTAATAATACACCTTTGCAAACCCTTCATTACACCTGCAGATGCTGGATTTTAGTATTGGAATGAATCTCTTCAGTTTTGCTGCTCCGAGCTTTGCCGTATCGTGGATGAAAAGGTAGCATTTGGGTTCTTCTGAGAACATATTAAGAGGAGAATCATGAAGAAAAAAATACGTAGTAATGAAGATGAGATGATGCACGTGCACAGGGATTTATGACCCAAGGGTGCTGCTGTGCTTCTGGGGATCCTTGTTCCCTTGCACACATCTTTGTGTCATCGCTCCTTGCGGTCTCCACGTTCACAGCAGCGTTCAGCCCGTGCTCGGCCCTGCTCTGCATGCACAACTGCATTGCACGCCACAATCAATCACTGCTAGCCTCTTCCATTCTTTCCCGGTGTTTGAATTATACATGGGGAGATGAGGGAGGAAAAAAGGGAGCAGGGACAAAAGGAGGCTTTCTCTTCTCAAGTAATGCCTCCTTAAAATCCCTATCTGTAATCTGTAACAGCCCATAAAGGTAAAGCAGTTGGCCATAAACAAACAAAAACGGGCTCTTCCTTGTGCTATAAGACCTTTCTAACAGTGGCAGTTGCTGAGTTTCAACAGTATTGGTGCTTTTTGCTCCCTCTCTCTGCATCTTTTCCATCAGCTCTGGGATTACGGCCGCAGCCGCCGTCTGGCAGCAGCTTGAGCCTGTCTTTGGGAAGGTGTCCCCCTGGGCTCTGTTGGCTTTGCTGGTCTCATACAAATGTTCCCCCCAACCAGTGCTGTTTTCACTCAGCTGTGTGCCAGGAGGGTGATTTCCTAGGGGACAGCTCTGCCCCAAAAAATTGATGATCAGCAGATGTGAAGGGTTTGCAATTGCAAATGGGCAAAGTATGATTTGATACAGAGAACTGGAAGATACAACTGGAAAATATAGGAGGAAAAAAGTACAGTCTGAGGTGACTTTTGGCCAGCATTGGAAGATCATTAGCCCCTGAGTTTGATTAACTTGAAAAGGGGAAAAGTCACTAGCTTAACTTAAGCTGCCAGCCTCTCTCAGGACAAGCAGCCTCAATTTACAGCTCAGTAAAATCTGTCTCAGCGAATTCTGAGTGTTGTGTAGTGGAGGGGATGGGGACAGGGTGAGGATTTCAAGATAAATCACAAACCTCCTCAATTGTATGTAATTTTGGTGCATTATCACTCCTCATCCATTTTTTTTTTCCTCCTCCTCCTGCTCCCACTGTTCTGCCAGTGCAGGAGGTACAAAGTAAGATCACAATCCCTTTGGACAGGGTAGGTATTTGTAATTTGGTGGTACGCCTTGGGCACTGGATAACTAACTCACAAATACCTCCTTGCTGTACAGCTCTGCCTCGGTGCTAATCAGTTTCTTATTTGTTTAGGAGTTAACACAAGTGATCTGTTGTGCCTCAGGGCAGCTGGAGAGCTTGGTGGATATTTACAGTGGTCATTTACAGTGGTCCTCCAGGAAATCAGCTGCAGCCCGGTGGGCAGTCCTGCCACTGGTGGGTGTTAGTCCTTCATAAAACACACACCAGGAGCCGAGGGATAGTGTAGTCGTAGTGAAAGCCAGTTGTTGGGTTCAGCCATGGAGGCTGAACGAAGCAGAGGCGCACACAGCATCCATAATCCAGCTGTTAGCTGTGCTGTTTGTGAAGGATTTGTTAATTATGGAATCACAGAATCATCTGGTTGGAAAAGACCTTTGAGATCATCAAGTCCAACCTTACCTGTTCACTACTAAACCATGTCACTAAGAAGCTCACCAACCTGTCTTTTAAACACCTCCAGGGATGGGGTCTCAACCACCTCCCTGGGCAGCCTCTGGCAGTGTCTGAGAACCCTTTCAGTGAAGAAACTTTTCCTAATATCCAGTCTAAGCTTGCCCTGGTGCAACTCGTGGCCATTACCTCTTGTCCTGTCACTTGTCACTTGCAAGAATTATACGTCTGGAGTTCAGTGTAGTGCCTACCAGCTGACTCCTTATTTATAGCTGCTGCTTTAAGTCTGGTATTTATGGCTTGGGCACTGCATGAAAGTGCAGGTCAAGTCCTGGGTTTCAAGTGCAATTGTGCAGCCTTGATCCTTTAGTCAGGACTGAGGTAAAGCTGGAAATATCCCAGGACTTGGTACAAACTGGAAGCTTTTATTTTTTTCTAAGTAGGATTTTCATTTTGCTCCTACTGATAATGATTATGGGACTCATTACAGTTGAATGTCACTAATGAAAGGCTGTTGAGCATCTAGCATAACATTTTCTAACTAGATAAGGTCACTCATGCTCTTTCACAGCCTCGTGGGGCAGCAGCATCGCTGACCTTACTGCTGACACTTAAAATCACCAATCGTTGCCTGGCCCTGTGCCACAAGCAAACCTCTGCTCGACTTAAACTATGGGGTGGTTCCTGCAGCAGCTCAGCACCAACCTGACTCCCTCAAAGTCAATTAGTGCCATAAAGGTAACATCTGTAATGTTCTTGGCACTGTGATTGTGGAGGGGCTTCTTTGTCTGAAATTGCTACAAGGATGGAATCCTTTTTGTTTCTCCGTTTTTGGGGGATCAGTTCTGCAGACTGTGTTTTACACTGAAATTGGATGTATTTCCATAATGGGAAATGCAAAGCTTTGGAATATTTCTAAAGTCTCTCTACAAGTTCTGTCTTAAGGATCAGAAAATCTGGGACAAATCTTAACAAACAGACTACACCTATCTCACTATAAAATTTTAATAGCTTTTTGTATTTGTTTTTAAACTTCTGTGCAGCTCTTAAACTTTTATCCAGCTCTTCTTTAGAAAATTTAAGGTATTATTTTGAGGGGATATCTTTCCCAATGGAAAAACTAAAGCTTATTGCTGAACACCATAGGTCCACAGGAACAGCTTTTGTCAGCAGAGGTATTTTGCTGGGCTGGGAAGAGCCTTGATCTCCTCTGGCTCCTCTTCCACTGGACATTTGATCCCTTAGAAGTTTCACCAGTTTGTTCTTGAGATTGGATACCTCTGGCACAAAAGAGATAAACTACATGAAATTCCCTCTGAATTTTAGTTCTGCTGTAAGAGGTCTGGGATTTGAAGAAAACATGTTCAACAACAGATCTGGGGGGGGTGGAGGAAATTAAATGTAGTTCCTATCTGAAAGCAATAACTTTTGATTTTCAGTTTGTGCAACCTGCTCTTTCAGTGAGGAAAAGCTGCGTGCTCGCTGTCACTTGAGCTGGGAGCTGTGCTTTGTCTGCTCTGCCTGACATCTCCAAAACTTGTGCTGAACTGGACCCTTTCTTCGTGTTGTTTGGCTTATGGAGCAGCTGCTGAGAGCTGCTGTAGGAATATGGTTTGAAACAGCAGTCGCAGGATCCTTATTTGTATTTATGCTGTATTGCATGGTCCTCCACAGTCATTTTAGTTTCCAGAGCTTCAGGAAGAATTCAAAAGCATTCAGACTTTGCACTGACCATGTTCAGCCTGTGGGTAACAATGGCTCAGAGGGAAGAGTCAGCAAGAGGTTTCTTTTCCTCTCAGGCACAGCCCTCAGTGCATTTGTTCTTGTCGTGTCGCTGCAAGGCTGCACGGGAGGTTTAGCTGCTGCAGAACACCTCAGCCCATCCATAAAGGAGATTGCACATGTGGGTATCTGCACTTTAATTAGCCTGGTGAAATACAGGCATTTATACCCAGAAAAATAAAAATTAAACCATTTTCCATGTATTTCTACTTCTAAAATATTAAACAGTTGAGTGTGGTGTTCAGGTGCAGCTGAACATAGGAGCAAAGCCAAGGAATCGACTTTTGAACTGAAACAGAGATTCCTTTTGCCTTAAGATTATTTCTCATAAAGACAAGAGATTAATCCTGCAGCGCCGGGATGGCACAAGGGTGGGAGCACTCCCGGCATCCGCAGCACTACTGATGGGGCTGTGTCAGGAAGGGGTGGTGGAGAGGCTGCCCAAAGGGGTTTCTGTTTTCCAGCAATTAACTTTTGTCATCTGATGCACAAAACTTCCTCCAGCTCTTCTTTAAGATACTTCTCGGTGTTTTTTACTTAGCTTTGTCTACATGAACCTGTCAGTCTGTAAATATATCCCAAATTACTGTATACGATGAATAGAATTAATGATGCACAGGACTGAGTTTGTATACATACTCATTGGTTAGACTGGAAAATATGACATATCTAAATAGAAATAAAATATAAGTCTCTGTTTCAAATACAAATTTTTAAAATAGTACTGAATACAGCCAGGTAGGAATAGTTTTTGATGGAAACTACACGATGATCTTGGATTTGAAGTGATTTCTGTATGTTTCTAAGAACCTGATGCTTCTTTTAATTTATTCTTTTAAATTTGGGGGGGTGGGAATTACACTGAGATCATTAAAGAATTATGAGGCATTAAATTTTCAGGTTTGTGCTTTACAGAACTGACTTTTGCAGAAGAATTTTGTTAAGAAGGGGCAGGTGGAGCTCGTTTGTAGGAAACGAGCACGAAGGGGGTTCAAGGTTGAGTGCCTGAGTGATGTATGGGCTGCTCAGTCCTATAGACCTTGCAAGACATTTGAGGAAAAGGAGGTGGGCATTGTGAAAAATGCACCTGTGTTTCTGGGAGGCGTTGAGCCAGCAGCAGTTTGTTTCATTTGCAGGCCGTCAGCCCAGTCATTGCTGGAATTGTGTAATATTTTGGAGATGATAATAGCATTGTCTCTAATCTGCATCGCTTCTGCTGCAAGAAAATGTGTAGCTATTTAAACATTTAAATGGCCTGTAAAAGAGTAATGATGAAGAAGGCCTAATGAGCACAATTAGCTTGGCCTTTCACAATATTTGATGAGGGTTGGATGCCATTTAGAGAATCTGAGAATGCACATAAGAAATGGCACCTTGGATTAGAAACCAGCTGAGGGAGAGGAGCACAGATCGCTGGGATCCAGCAAAAAGGTCCATCCCACCTAAAGGTTTCCCACCCCAGTTACAGGTTTTTGGTATCATTTTTGTTTGGAGAACTCGTGTTTTCAGTACCCAATTTCTGTGCAGCCGTGGTGGGTGGGGGAACATCAGAGCAAGGAAAGAGCTTCAGCCCCTGCAGTTCCCACGTCCCCCTCTCTGCCGTAGCACGAGTGGAACGTGAATGTCTGCTCCTTCCTTTTATCATTGCTTATATTACAGATAAGCAGTGGATAATTAGATTTATTTTTATAGCTTTGGATTAGAATCAGAGGGTCACCCAGAGGGCACACAGAGATGTTCCATGATCTTGATGGTCTCACACCACATTTTTATCCATATTCCTGGTGAAGCAAAAGACTCCTTTACCCCCTCCCTCATATACTCACTGTGTTTTCCTCAGTCTTGCCTATTCCACAGGTTATAATCAAAGTTTTATTTGCATTGCCTGAGGGGTATGTGCAGAGCACGTGAAATACAAATTCAGGAGACGCGTGGCTGGGCTCAACAGGAGGGGCTGAGGCAGATGGGCACAGAGGACAGCTATATTCATGATAAAAATGTCACTGATATGCCCTGGAAACTACTCTTATTGTTTAGGATTTAAAGTCCCTGTAAGGCAAGTGGAAGTGCACGGTCTGTAAATGAGAAAGAAGCTGCATGCAGTGTGAGTTCCAAGGGGAGAGTAAATACAAATCTAGAATATTTTTTATCCCCCTTTTTGCACTGTTCTGAGTAATTCTGTTTTCTTTTGGAGATCATTGAAGCTCAAAAATACTTGTTCTTGCTTAATAATTATGTGAACTCAATCTTGAGCGTTGTTGACAAAAGAGGGGGGGGGGTTGAGTTGTTTTTTGTTTATTTTTAATTGGTCCTGCCAAGTAAGCACCTGTCCTGCAGTTACTGGGGTTCTTTTTCCCTGCAGCTTCACAGTGGTCCCAGCTGGTGCAGCCCACCCCCTCCTTCTGCAGAGTATCTCCAGGGCTGTGGAGCTTTGTGCACTTCCAGTCACCACCTTGTCATTTTCTGGTCTCTTTGCACGTCTCTCAGTCTCTCTAAAAATTAATATTGATTACATGTGGGGTTTTTTCTGCCTCTTGTCACTTTGCTTTGTTTCTAGAGATGATATGAGACTAATTTCCTATTGTGTAGACTTCTGTTTAATGCAGATGAGCTGTCAGAAGCCCAACCTGTGTGGGAATTAATGTAGCTTTTGGCCCTTTGGGTTTAATGCTTTTAGGGCAAACACAAGAGCACGGTGTTGGTCTCTCTGAAGATAACGGTGATGGTCTCTGTTTCTGAGGTCATCCCATCCAAAACAGGCTGCAGGAGACAGTGAAAGCATTGGGAAAAAAATATTGGCAAAGGAAGCAGGCTGATCCTTACCTGAGAGAAGAGACCCCTCTGGGATAGTGGAGAACAGATTTGGAGGTCTGTATGGAAACGCTCATGAGTGCCTTTGCAGATGGGGTTACGCAGAAGCAAGGCTACAGAGGGGGCTGGTCAGAGACTGGACTTGAGGGAAGAGAGCAATGAGGGGGTCTTCAGAGATGCTTGTGATTAGAGAGGAAAAGGGGAAAACTAGGAGAGAAGAAGTGTCCATCAGCTGGGAAGCGCGGAGCTGGCTCTGTTGGAGGCAGATCAGAGGGATGAGAAAAGCTCACTGTGTGCACCGGGGCTGGAAGACACTGTTGTGGTCTCAACAGAAGCCATGTGGATGGCAAGGCAGGGGCAGAAGTGGTGTTGGAGGAAGCAGAGTGTGGAGCTGGAGGGAAAGAAACCTCTGGCAGTGCCCGAAAATGGCATCTTCGGTGAGACAGGAAAGCAGTGGCAGCCACAAAAATGGTCAAGGGTCATGATGGTTTTTTAGAGAGGGGCATTAGGAGGGTGCACGGCAAAAGGAAGGAGCCAAAGAAGCACAGGGATTGGGTGATAACGAATAGAAAATGTTAAAACCAAGTCACAGGGGTAGGAAGATGAGTCAGTGAGAGGGGCACACGAGCACCCGTGGCACGTGGTGTGCAAACGGGGAAGCAATGGTTGGAACATAAGGGGGGAAGTCTCGTTTCTCAGTTTTGTCTCAGAAGGAGATGCTGTGCAAAGAGCTGTGGGGCAGGAGTGGGAAAAGCAGTGGGAAGGAGGAAGAGGTCGTATGTGCCAATGGCCTGAAACCTGTGGGGCACCAGAGACTTGGGAAACAGAAGGAAAACTCAGCACAGAGGGAGAAAAGAGGGGCTGTTTCGAGCACCTGGCAAGGTGAACAGTGCTGTTGCTAATGGAGCAGGGTGAAAGGAGGGCAATGGGGGGATATCAACACACTTCATCCATCCAGAGCCCAGGAGCTCATCACGAGCTGCCCCACCAGCAGGGATTTGGAGCCAGGTGTTTGCAGGGCGTTCTGGCACCACACACGAAGATCTCCAGCAGCCACAGGGTGAGGTGGATCATGACAGGGCTCCCCAGTGCCTTTTAATGTATTAATCAGGTCTTGTTTGCACTCTGGTGACTTCCCCTCCTTTCGATAAAGCAGTTATCTAAAATCTGGGAGAGCCAGCAGAGCCTTGGCTTTTACAAGGTGCCTTGTCTGATACTAAAATACAACACCAATAATCTTACCTGACTGGAGAAAAGAAAGGCAAACAAAAAAACTGCTGTCTCTGCAGCCAGGATAGTACAGGTTTTAAATTTTCTGGTGATTTTCTTTGTAAACTGCTCAGCAGGGCATTATTCAGGCAGCTGCATCGAGGGACTAATATAACATGTGTTCTCAATTTTGGACCCTTTATGTTGGGAATTTTCCATTGTGCAATTGCATTAAATCCGAGGCGGCTGACAAAGAGCACGATGTTTTCTAACTCTACACAAGGTTAAATGACTGAAATAAAAATAGATGGAAAAGAAAACAAAGTAAAAGAAGTTTGCTTTCTCATGTAAGTGGCTCAACAATAGCCCAGATATCAGTCAGTGACCCTGAAACAACTGAGCCTTCCCAAACCACTTTGGAAATTCTCTTCTGTTTCAGGTGCTCTTTCGTTCACCCAGATCATAGAACCAAGAAGACTGGGTTCAAAGTTATCATTTTTATATAAATCGTGGTGGTAACGACTGTATTTGTGAGGCGTTTTACTTTGTAAACACCAGGGATCTGTGATGTTATTTGGAGTATTTCCCTTAATAGGAAATGTATGATTTTTAGTACTGCCTGTAGGAAAAACACCCGCTGGGCTGGTGACGCGGGAAGGGGGAGGCAATCTGTGGGGCAGCAGGGTGGTCTCACACACACAGAGTCGATGAATTTGGAGATGCAAGACAGCAGTGAGAGGTAAAGCAGGAGCTCCTCAGAAAGAAACAGCTGTTGGGTGGTGGATCATGGGGGGGCTGCAGCCTCACGTGCAGCACACGGGACTCTCCTGCACCGTGCCGGGGTCCTTCTGGAGCTGGGTTTGGCTCTGTGTTGCCATCCAGCAGGGTTTTCACTTTTGCCCCTGTTTTACATCGCAGCGGTTTTGGTTTCAACCCAGATTGCAAAGGTGGTTGGTTTCTGCCTTCTGAAGGTCAGGCAGCTTCAGCAGGTACCAGCCCTCTGGTCTCTCGCAGCCGGTCAGCACGGTGCTGCTTGAGCGTTTGGTAAACAAAGTTTCATCAGTAAAGGCTGTGATTTTATTGCTGTGATTTTCTTACTGAAGCAGGGCTTTAGGCATTTGAGGAGTTGCTGTCTTTTCTTGAGGTAGAGAATGAGGTGACCTCAAATGTTAAATCCCATTTTGTTCTGTTTACAGATCCACTGCCCCCAGCCACAGCAGTCTGTGCCTTCGTTATGATCTCGTGTCTTTGTGGTTTGGATACTGGCATTTTCATTACCAAGTCCTCTGGGGTTGGAGAGGGTCTGTTCACCAGGGTACGAGGGCTGGACACGTGAACAGGGCTGGCATCCAGCACCACCTTCCTCAAACCCTTTGGTGCCCCCTCATTTAGCCTTCAGAGGAGATATTTCTTGAGCAAGCAGCTCATTTTGTCGTGGGTCCTGGTGGATGGGTTCCTCAGCACGTCCTGGTGTTAGGTGAGCCATTAAGTTGTGCAGCTAGCAGGGGGCTTTAGCAACAAATGGGAAACTAAATCCATTCAGGTTTGCAATGTGTCAGTCAATTGCAAAAAAATATATATATGTGCCTGGAAAAAAGCACTCTGGTTTAGAGCTGTGCAAGACAGACCATTAAGTTAAAAATAAATCTTCAGAACACAGTGCATCTAAACACAACTTGTTTATTAGTGGCTATTTTATTTATACCAGTCATGGGATATTCAACCACTATGGGAACAGCAAACCAGAGGTTTTAACTCTGGATTTGGACAGTGACACAACAACCAACAGCGATGAGAGTTCAGCTGAAAGACCACAGAATACAGATAACCTAAACAGAGAGCCAGGCACCTTCCCTTTTAGTGTTCGTTAGTGTATAGCTAAAAACTTCCTTGCTGTCTCTAAAATGTGAGTGAAATTGTGACTTCTGGTCCAAAGGCCGTGCAGGGAATGTGTGTCGTAGCTGGGGTTTGTATCAATACAGCCTGCACCAGCTAGAAGGGGGAAATACAGAAGAGGTCTAATGGGTTCTGCTTTGCTCAACATTCATTCCATTTAAATGAGCAAAATAAACACCAGAGTGTCCTCACTTGAAAAAAAGCCAATTTTTCTAATGTTTTCCTGCCACCTTAGCCAACAAATTCTATGCCTGTTGGATACGGTGGCCAGTGACTAATTACATTTCCTGTGTTTTTAAAGGTTAAAGTAATTAAAAATGACAAATCTTTTCCACTTTTCAGTAAAAAAAATTAAAATCCTGACTGCAGCTCTGGAGCAGAGAGAGCTCTGGTTCACCCAGGCACAGTCCAGTGCCACAGTTCCAGTTCACAGAAGCTGCGAGTGGGCTCTGGGGCTAATTTGTGCTTTTCTTTTATCAGCTTTCCTGGCCATTAGGAAAATCGAAGCTCTCAGAGACTGGAACGCGCTCTTCCCACTTCAGCCCCTCTCTGCCGTTATTAATAGGAAGAACATTCTCCTGCTGATCTTTTTTATTATTCCCATATCATGGAATGGTTTGGGTTGGGTTGGAAGGGACATCAAAGCCCATCCATCCCACCCCCTGCCACAGGCTGGGACACCTCCCACTGGATCAGGGGGCTCCAAGCCCCATCCAACCTGGCCTTGAACACCTCCAGGCAGGGGGCAGCCACCACTGCTCTGGGCAAATTGGGCCAGGGCCTCCCCACTCTCAGAGTGAAGAATTTTTTCCTATTGTCTTCCTAATGTTTGTTTTGCTTCCCATTCCCCTCTTTTTTTTCCAGGTACAACTTGTCTGATCGCGCTGTTGTCAGATAAAGAACTCACAGTGGCCAACGTCGGCGACTCGCGAGGAGTCCTGTGTGACAAGGATGGGAATGCCATCCCCTTGTCACACGATCACAAGCCCTACCAGCTGAAAGAGAGGAAGAGGATTAAAAGAGCTGGTGAGTTGTAACATTTTTACTCTGGATTGAAAGTTCATCTCTTTTCTTCCCTGCTCTGTCAAGAATATAGACTTTTCCCTTGAGAGAGACTGAAAGTACTAGACTGAGGCATCAGCAGATAAAATCTTCCATTATTAATACAGCTCTTTTTGTGGGATGTCACTGTGCAGACAGAAATGGAAGCAGATTGACCTACCCCTTAATGAGCTGGTGTTGGAGTAAGAGGAGCAACCTTTGTCTTCCACAGCCAGCTGACTGCCCTAGCAAATGAATAAACAGGAGCAGCAGCGTTACAGGCTTCTTCAGCCAAACTGTATCAGCAGCCTCTGTGTGAGAGGCTGGGTATGAGGCAGAGTGAGGTTTAGTTCTGAAAACAAGCAGAGCGTGAATCTAATTCATCAAAGCTGTTTAGTGACTGCTAATGAGTACAAACATAGAATCACCTGAGCTGGAAGGGACCCCAAAGGATCATCCAGTCCAACTCCTGTCCCTGCACCGGACATTCCCGACACTCACCCCGTGTGACTGAGGGCATTGTCCAAATGCTTCTGGAATGCTGGCAGAGTGGGTGCTGTGATGCTGCCCTGGGGAAGCTGTTCCAGGGCTCCACTACCTGCTGGGGGAAGAACCTCTTCCTCATGTCCAATCTGACCCTCCCCTGGCACATCTTCCTGCCATTCCCTCAGGTCCTGTCCCAGGGCACCAGAGAGCAGAGCTCAGCCCCTGTTTCCCCTCCCTCCCCTGTGAGAAAGCACAAACAGCTCTGAGATCCCCTCTCAGTCTCCTCTTCTCCAGCTGAACAGACCAAGGGACTTCAGCCTCTCCTCACACACTTCCCCTCCAGACCCTTCCCCAGCCTTGTGCCCTCCTCTGGACACTCTTCAGTGGTTTGATGTCCTTTTTACCCTGTGCTGCCCAAACTGCCCCCAGAGCTCGAGGTGGGGCCACACTAGTGCAGAGTAAATTGTAGCAGGGGCATTGGGAAAGAATATAAGAAACAGCAACCTTTCAGCAATAAATACTTCTGGCTTCTATCACTTGTGAGTTCAGCAGCCTTCTGGGCTAGAAGTTACATTTGCCTCATCAAGTTTAACAGACAGTTCTCCATGAATTAGTCAAAATCTTTTGAACCCATTTCTGCTTTGGCTCCCGCCACAGCCTGCAGCAGCGAATTATTTGACGGAGGAAAAAGTTCACCCTGGTGATGAGCGCTGGCCCCAGAGGTGCATTGCCTCTCTGCCTGCACATCTTCGTCTTCTAAAGTGGAAATAACAGGTTTTTTTCCCCAAGTATAGAACATTTTTAAAACCTACAGGTTATCAACGTGCTCGCAGCAGCATAAATGCCTGCACACGTCCAGCACGCGCTTTCCTCTCTGTTTGCTTTTGTCACCGAGGAGGTGCAGTAGCAGCAAGGATCCTTCCTGCTGCTGGGCAGAGAGCTGAGGTCCCATATGTTCCCCAAAATAAATAGATTCTCAGAAGAAGGAATAGGAAGATCTTGGTCTCACTTGGCTTTGACGTTGTACTTCAGGCAGGTGTCAATGAAACCTGGCGTTGTTCTATAAAATTGCTTCCCTCTTAGCCGAGTCCAAGGCCTCTATGGAATCGTTCACTTAGAGAAGGCCTTCACTTAGGAGAAAAAAATACTCTGAGTATTTCTTTTATGGAGAAGTGAGGCTTTCTAATACAGCAATGTGAAAAATGAACCTGGATTTTTACAGGAATTGTCAGCTTTGGAAGAAATAATTTTAATAGAGAGGTAAATGTTACAGTTCTCTGCAGCTAAGCAAGAAATATTCTACCTAGCCTAGGGTTAATGAATTCAGTTCTCTGTTACCTGTTGGCCCACTGTGTTGTCGTGACTGATAGGGCTCATCATGCTGTTAAAATCATACAATCCAGTCTATGCTACTGCCAGATGTTTTTACATTTTTGGAACATCCCTTCTTCACACACAGCAAGGGCAAAATTGAAGCAAAGCGCCCAAACTGAATTATTGAGTGTGGCAGACGCACGCTCACAACTGCTGGAGTGCTGCTTATCTCACAGCTGAATGAGATCAGGGACCCCCAGCCTGACTCCTTCCTGTGGGATGTGGAAATGCATGTCCTAAGGCACAGGGATACTGGTTTTCCCAGAAAACCTGAGGAATCTCCTGATCAGGAGCTGGAGCAATGTGTGAGGTGTCAGCGTAAGACAGTGGCCTTGAAACAACCGCGGATTTGCCTTGGGAAGAAACTCTCAGCTGCAGAGGCACAAGGTGACTGTCACCAACAGAAACTTAATCACTCACCTTGAACATGATGCTTGGAGCTCTGCTCTCCCTACCATGCCAAGTGTTTGTGTGGGTACCAGGACACTTCTAGGTCTCTCATGCCTTCTTTTCTCCCGTGGCAGCCAGCGCTGCGGAATGTTTGCTCTTCCGTGAGCTTTGCTACGTATTCTGTGGAGGGCTTTATGAAAGAAAATACTAGAAGTGCCAACAGACACTTCAGCAAACCACAGGAATTCAACTTATGCCAAGGAGAGTTCAGGTGCTGTGTGAGAGTGGCACCAAAAAGTCGCTTCATGTGTGTAAGCACGACCTGCAAAGGTGGAATAAGGACGCTGCAGCGAGGCAGCGGCATCAGCTGCCTCCTCTGCAAGTACAGCAACAGGGACAGGCACTGCTGCCCTCTAATTATCTGTAAAATGTCCATTTCAAACTGCCTCTTCTTAATTGCATTTTGCTTCCCCTGTCATTCCAGTAGACACGATTACACTCCAGTTGCTGTGGTCCTGTCACTTAGGAAAGCCCTGTGCTGGTGAGGAGGCGGCTGTGTAACGTTCAGCCAAGGTGCCCTCAAAACCCACAGCCTGGAGGAGGTTTGTTTGCACATCTAAGGAGGAGCTGCAGCAGGCTCATGAGTCCTTGAGTCCTTCCTTTTTTGACTGTGGGAGGAAACATCTTCATCAGGGAGACTCCATAGAAACACTCAGATAAAAAGTTTGGGCTTTGCTGGTTTTAACACAAATCAAGTTTCAGGCTCTAAACAGCGGTGAATCATTAAATGAAACATATTTTCATCTGAAAGCAGAAGGACTGTACAGATCAGATCAGCCAGGAATGGAAATGCTGCCGTAAGATTTAGGTGATGAGGTGACTGACAAATGGTGCACGGGCTGGAGTGCAGAGCTGAAAACA
Source organism: Dromococcyx pavoninus (assembly GCA_033558185.1). Taxonomy (NCBI): domain Eukaryota; kingdom Metazoa; phylum Chordata; class Aves; order Cuculiformes; family Neomorphidae; genus Dromococcyx; species Dromococcyx pavoninus. The sequence goes on from JAUMJL010000567.1 coordinate 1,995,783, forward strand.
TTCTGATAACTACAAAGAACAAAGACATTTATAACAAGAGCAAAGCAGACAGCTTGCAGATATAAAAGACAACAGTTTGCCTAATTTTGTCCTACATTTTCATGTTCCAAGTTTGCAAATTCTTTTCCCTCAAGTGATGTCCTCAGATGACAGGAATATATTGGACAGCACAGACAGTGGCACGCAGATGTGTGCATGGGAATTGAAGGTGCCTAAGTTGTGCTCTTTGACTTTGAACACTGTACTGTTCCCTCCCTGGCGCCATCCAGCTCTGTAACAGCCAGGTGCTGGCTGTGTCAGACACTGATTTCAGAGCAAATGCATCTCACTATAAGCAACCCCTAAATAAAATGTATTTTCAACTAGAAGTAGCCTTAATCCTGGTGATGATAAGATCAGTCAGATCCCAGAAAGCATTTTCCTGACTCAACATAAAATTTCGTGGTTGGTTTGTTCACAACAGTTTTTTGGTCCTTTTTGACACAGCTCATTCAAGGCAGTTCAATAGAAGAGCCCATAAATTTTTTTGCACTTGCTTCTCTGCTTTATGCCTTCAAGTGGGATTTGAGTCCCACTGCAGGGTGCAGTCAGTGGTATTTCCTTCTGTAGATCTGTTATAATAAAGTGGTATGGACAGTCTTAAATAATAGTTTCCAAGAAGTCCATAATAATAAAATTTGAGCTTTCTCTATCCTAAGAGACTCTGAGAGCAGTGTAGGGCAACCCATTGCGTATGTCCCTGCAACCATGACTAGAGGCTGTCCAGCTGAGGCTGGATCAGCACATGTTTCCAAATAGAAGTAGAAATTGGAAGCCAAGAAAGTGAGTTGCAGCTTCATAAAGATTTTTTGAAACAGCGTATGTGACACTTCCCAAACTTTCAGTACCTTGAAGTCTAATCCAAACTCCACTGAACTCAATGTAAAAACTGCAATTTACTTTAAAAGGATCAGAGTCCTGGATACATCTCTTCTGAACTGTATCTTCTGAAACAGGGAAAATATGAACTACACAGGAAAAAGGAGGTGCTTCCTAACACAGGAATAAAAGCATTGGCTTTCAGTGCATTGTCTCAGCATTTCCATGGGGAAATGTCGTGTAGTGCAGGAATTGCCCATCTTCATTAAGTGTCGGCCTCTCTGGAGGAGGAGAGAGCAGCTCCATTTGAGAGCAGAGCCACTCCAAGCCTCTCCACTTCAGCTGTGGCCACAATCCAGCTCTTCCCTGCAGCGCTCCAAGATTTCCATAGGGCATCTCCTGCCTTTTAAGATACCTAACATCCATACACCAGCATGATGCATTTCTGGGTGGGTCTGGCAGGAAGCCATAGCAATGCTTTGACTTTACAAAGAACTGCTTTGAGTGTTGGTGTTTCTCTCCAGGTGGTTTTATCAGCTTTAACGGCTCCTGGCGCGTTCAGGGGATCCTGGCCATGTCCCGCTCCTTAGGAGATTACCCTCTGAAGAACCTGAATGTTGTCATTCCTGACCCTGATATTCTTACCTTTGACCTGGACAAACTGCAGCCAGAGTTCATGATCTTGGCGTCGGATGGTCTGTGGGATGCTTTCAGCAACGAGGAAGCTGTCCGGTTCATCAAGGAACGCTTGGATGAGCCGCACTTTGGAGCAAAGAGTATAGTCCTGCAGTCCTTCTACAGAGGCTGTCCCGATAACATCACAGTGATGGTGGTGAAGTTCAGGAATAGCAGCAAAACAGAAGAACAGTAATTACCAGGGGCTCTCTGCCTCACTCTGGACTTCAGACAAACTCTTATATTTTAAACATAGTAGAAATCTCTAGTCAATACCGGTAAGATTCTCCACAAAAGGAACAGATCCCGCTGGTCTTTGTTCTTTGCTTATCAAAAGGAGCAATACGACAAATTCATTCTGAGTGGTTATAAGAATTAAGTTTGTTCACGTGTACCTGTCTCCTGTGACCTTGCTGCTCCTTAGGAACTGTAACCTTCCATTTCAGAGTTTTCTTTACAAATCCCGTGTAGGCTTTTCCTTTGATCCCTTACCTCTCATTTCTAACAGTCCAAGGTTTGTTCAGACGCACAGCAGGGGCAGGGCGGCGGCGCCGCTTAATACCAAGGCATGGGAAAGGTGCTGCTTTTCACTCGCAGGTGAAACTCTTTGCAATGATGCTCTCAGCTTTCTCATCTCTTTCCTTTTCTAATCTGCAGTGAGAAGGTTGTGTAGGAAAAGGTTTGTGATTATTGCCCCGTTATTGATCTGAAGGAGGACGAGGAGCCAGCTATTAGCCTGCTGCCACAGAGATGCCTCTCTCCCTTCGTTTAACCTCCCCCTCCAAATAAATCTCTGCCAAGCATGTGATTAGGTATAGTTTGGGATTACCTGAGGCCACGTGTTGATTCAGTCTGTGCATTACTCTAATAATGTTTCTTCTATGCCATAGTGTATTCAAACCAGCTGATGTTAAACTCCACTCTGAGGCCTGGCACCTTCTGTATCAAAAAATAGCTCTGCTGTTGTAGATGAACATCTGTCATTGGCTGAGACTCGCCCTTGCATGAGAATTTTGGCATGGGCTTTTCAAAGGCAGGTAAAGAAAGTAGTGGAAGATAATATTAATATTGCTAGTGACTGTCTGGAAAACTAATCAAAATAGGGCATTCCTCAGAGCTACCTAGAGGGAAGTCACACCTATTGAAGACTTCCTTGTACCACTGCGTATTAATTTGTGGTGTTAATTGAGGGGAAAACCACTTTAGAGCTGTTTTATGGTACAGAAGTACCAGGCAGTGTCACCACGCTTTAGAGATGAAAGCTTATCTTAAACCTAGACAGAAGTATGTTTAGCACTAATGTTCAGTATTTAATTGCATTTTGAAATCTGTGACTACTGAGTTTAAACAATGACAGTCTGAGTTTGCTCTACCTCTGATACCTTCACTGGCTGCTCTGTGCTCGAGAGGTGGCAGCAGCAGAGTGCAGGGCAATGTGTGTTAGAGGAACAGAGCCAGGGCCCGAGCTGGAGGTCAGCATTTCGGGAGCCTTGTTTACCCTTATAACAATCCTTGGGGGTTCCCACCCCACAAAACCTGGTCTTGGATGGACCACTGACGTCTCTTGTCTACAGGGTGATGGAAGCTGTCAGTATTTGGGTGCTGAGGTGAATCAGGGATACAATACATAAACATTGTCTGTTTCTTAGGTAAAAATTCAATAGCACTTAGTTAAAAAGCTCCTCATCACACATCTGTAGCTTTTTGGGCAAGTGGCTTGCTGGTCCTGAAAATACCTGCTGTGTCGTGGCTGTGCCGAGCAGGTGTGGTGTCTCTTAAGACAAAAATGAAAGAGCACAAATCCTGCTTTCTGCTCAAGAAGGAATTCCCATCTTAGTCTTTTCACTTTTGTTCCTAGGTTATCTCTTCCCCAAGAAACTTCCCTGCTTTAGTGTGTTTGGAGATAATCACAGCTCTTTACTGGATCCAGTTACCGGCGCCGTTCAAATAGCTCTATTCAAATACTCAGCCTCTTCTCATCCCAGAGGCTGAGTAGAGCCCCTTGGCTGAGGAACAGAAAAGTGAAATGCGGGACTATGAAAGTGTCCGGCATCCTCTGAAAGCAGGAGGCACCCAGCCTGCACCGCTCCATTCCTGGGTGGATTTTAAGTGCAGCTTTGCAGTTAAATCGAGCAGCTAACAGGAAATGTTGGTAATTGCAGAGTACTTCACTTATTTTATTTTGAAAAGGTATTTGAGGTCAGAGTGCTGTGAAATGAAAACCTTGTGTGATATTTCCATGGGAGTGCTTAATCATGTACTCATAATGCTACAGCAGCAGTGCTGGAGCTCCAGGCAGAGCTCACGGTGCGTGCAGCGTTTGCCTTTCCTTTCTCCTTCACAGATGATGTTTCTGTTGTCCTGGCTTTTCGTTGTAGGACACTGCCTGGATGTTTGTCAAAACAGCTGCCCAGGGAAAAGAAGAATTGGACCCAGCAGCCTACAGAAGTCTAAAGCTGAGGGATGCTTGGGTAGTAGAGACACCACTACTAATGCTTCACAGGCGTGTGAACTGGAACAATGGTCAGCTCCAAAAAATCTGTTGTGGACTAATGCCACTTGAGCAAAAGCTCCAGGGTGCCACGAAGGCTCCTGCAGCTCGTGTTCTTGAGGTTAGTGAGCGCTGCTGAGGGATGCCTGACCTTCTCCTAAGCAGAGCAAGCTTGCAGTTGCTCTGACACTCGAGACAGGAAAAGGAGGTGGCAGGAATCATCTCTGTTCAGAGTCCTGAAGCAGCTGTGAGGAAGCAGTGGGAGGGTGGCTCGCTCTGGAAGTAAGCCATGCTCACAGGATTTAGGAAAACACAGAGTGCAATGCAATACAGAGCTGATTTGCAGGCTTTCCTGGATGTTTATTCCAGAATTCCTTTACTCTGTCACTCACAGGCCATCCAGTCACCGAACCAGCCCGATTTCAACATTTCCATATCTGCAGTTGAACAATAGTTATTTTAGCACCTTCTGAGTGTGCAACACTCCCACCTTTGCAGCAGCTCTTTCCTGGCCAAAGACATCCATGCCAATGATCTCTGGTAAGGTTGTGACTTTTGATTTTATTACTTTGAAAAATGAGGTGCAGCTACTTTAGTTTTATAGATGGAGGACTAACAGAGATGACAGGCTTTGTGCAGTCTTCCACATACGTGCCCAGTGCCTCCCTACACCCCCTGCTAGACATCTTCTAAGAAGTTTTTAATCCAGTTTTAGACACCTGCAACTTTCCAGTGATGCTGATTTGTGCCAAATTCTGTCGTGATACATACAGGTGTTAGATGACAAGATTAAGTAATGTGCATACTGCTTTTACATAGGCTAAATGATCTGGGGTCTGATCCTCCACTGCCTTAATAATCTATCCTACATCTGGAAAGAACTGCCAGACACTGCAGCCAGAAATATCCCCACACATGCCTGAGCAGTGCAGCAGAAAGCGTTACAGCAGGGCAGAGGCAGTGCTTCCAGCACGCCACCCTCAGTGCTGCTTTCCTGCCTGGGCACCTCTCCAAAAGGAGAGATGCATTTGGGTTGAAGTGGTTTGTACAGATCTGAGAGCTCCCTCTTGCTGTACATGTTCATGGAAGGTTTTTTGTTGCTTAAGCCCGAGTAGCTCCGTTGATGACATCTGTTCATCGAGTAAGAGCATCACATGGCAGGAAAACTCATATATTAAGCTGCTGCCAAAAAAAACATCTTTCATACAGTCCAATATAAAGAAAAATAATTAGTGATCTCATCCAGTACTTAAAAGAATTTATGCTCTTCCCAGGTGTATTACAAACTGTCACTTTAACTCATGTAGTACATTTTTATAGACGCTGCCATTCAGTTTGTCATTCTGCTTTGATACTCGTGGGGTTTTAGGAAGGCTGTTCGTTCCCTCGGTGGACGGGCGGTCCCTCTCCCCTGGAACCAGCGGGGGCTCCCAGTCTGAGCACAGCCCAGTCGGGTGGGAGCACAGCTCCGTCTGGTGGCTGCCTACCGCCTCCTGGGCAGCGTTCAGAGCTCCTCGCTCAGCCCTGGACGAAGATGTGCCTGGAGGTGCCGGTGTCCCTCGTGCAGCAGTTTGAGGTGGGTGTTAGAGCAGCGCGGGATGGACACGGCCGGTTGGGTGACAGCACGGTCCTGCCCTGCGCCCCCCGCTGCACGGTGTCCTCCAGCATTTCAGACACTTGATGTGGGCTCAGATGTGTGGGAGCCGAGCAGAGCCGAGCAGAGCAGAGCCCAGGATCACCCCGAGTCTCCGGGGTGATGCTGGTTTATGTCACATAAAAGTGCACACCTCTTCTTTTGTTGTGGCATCCAGATCAACTGAGCATGTTGATCCTGTCTCAGAGAGAGGGGAGGTCACAGGTGACACTGTGAGGATGGGATCAGCACTGTACTCCTGGAACTTCTGAAAATACAAAATTTGGAATGAATGAGCCTGTTTTACAGAATAGAATGTTTAGAAAAATAAATGCCATCTAACGTCACGCATTGTCTACTGACTTGTGAACACAAGGTCAGTACCAAAACTATTGCTAATGTTATCATAGTATTCTACAACTCATAAAGTAAAATGAAAAACAGTTATGAAGCTTTTAGAATACAGACATCAGTACTAAAGCACTGCATCGGCTTCAGTAACAGTGTTTGCTACATAAACAATAACACTGCATCCTAAAATAAGGGAGATCTGTTGTTCAGCTGTCTCTTAATATACAACATCCTTGCTTTAAATAATATATTGCTGATGTGTCTAATACTCATTTTACATAGAGAAGCATTTAGTAAGTGATTATACTAAAAAAAAGCCCTCACCAGCTTTTCATTTCCTAAAGTAGGTTTTTAGGCCTCCAGTCCTGAAATCTGGCTGTACAAAAATCACAAGGTTAAAAAACCCAGAATGTTCTGCTGAAGTTTGGCAACTGTAGAGACCAGTGTTGTCAGTATATTTATAAATTACCTTTCTAAACCTGAGGACTCAGATCCATACAATTAAGTTAATACTTATTTGAGTTTTACATCACTTATTTACGCCCTGCTGGATGTATCAGGCTTGGGTAAGCAGCTGGTTTACACATTGCTTTCTCATAGATAACTTTAAGTTGTAGGTATTGTATCACATCAAGAGCAATTCTTGAGTAAGGTTTGAAATCCATTTTACGAGCAGGTTGGCCTCTATGTCTGGTCTGCTCAGTCGTAAGAAAGAACTCTGAAATTAATTAAGCAATAGGGAAATAAGCAAATACAGCACTTTTTTTCCTGCATTTAAATGGACAACCCTATATTTCTTTGAGCCCGTGGGGATGCATCAGTACTTCTAGGGACACGGATGCTCAGAAATCTGCCTCAGCCTGTATTCCACCAGGTTAATTACATGGCTAATTGGTTATGATGTTTCAGAAATCTAAATGCAGGACTGTCAGACATGGCTCTCCGGGAATTCCTACACTGTATTCAGGGCTGTGAGATCAATGCAGGTGACACTGTACTTTATCCATGCTGGCTTTAATCTGGTAACAACAGGAGCTGTGTGGATACCATGTGCCAAAGCCCGTGCCACCACACTGGCACTGCCCCGGGAAGCAGGTGGCTCCTCTCCCTCTGCAGATGCCCTCTGAGGGCTTCAGCTGGGGCTGATGAAGGGAGGCTCTCACGCCAGAACTACCAGAGTCACTCTGATTTTTAAAATTTCCTCTTTCTGGTAAGAGGAATGTAGTTACTTTAAAAAGATGTTCCCTTTGGGGAAAGTTCCTTGGAGTTTGTTCCGTTCGTGCCGAATCTCTACACTGCTCTTTGGTACAACTGATCCTGTGCGTAAGCGTGGTACAAAAATGTAAGCAGTGGCTAACAATGCTGCTTTTACAAATGGAATCCATTTTTATCAAGTTCAAACCCATCTACCTGTGGCCATCACATCGCTGTTAACCACAAAGTTAAGAGGAGCAGCATCTGGAAAAACAACGTTAGAGCCCGCGCTGAGTGACGGTTACACTGAGCGGCGGTGAATGCATTTGGAATGCTCAGTGCATTTGGAAATGCTCTCTAAGAAAGCATCCAGGCAGACTCATTACAAAAATGAACCACACATTTAGAACTCTGCAAGGGCAGGTCAGAGCTTTATTAACCAAAATCCCACATGGACACAAGATAACAAACCTGCAGTGTTCAAGCAATCTGGCCCGGTTAAAGACGGCTCCCGTTCGGCACAGCTCAGCCTCGCCAACAGCCTCTTCAGGCTCCCACTTGCAACATTTTTTCATTGGGAAATAGAATATAATAGTTTTAAGATTTTATCTTTACTGCAAGCTCAGGACAGACTGCACTTCACTTCCAGGCAGAGGACCCCAGTGTAGCAGCCAGGGCGTCAGGCTGAGCCCCATCCCAGGATGGATGGATGCGACGCTGCACACCCACGCTGTGGATAACTCATTTGCATTATTTGGATTAATGTGGCCTGGAAAATCATCCTGCTGCATGGCTACCTCTGGCAGGCCAGAGGCAAACAGAGCTCAGATACATAAGCCTTCGTGAGAGAGGTCACTTGGGGTAAACCTGCTCTTTTTCAGTCCTTATTTTATAATACAAGCCCCCAGGTCCCTTAACTGCAGGTGAGACAAAACCATGGCTGTCCCATCCCTGGAGGTGTTCAAGGCCAGGTCGGATGAGGCTTTGACCACCCTGACCTGGTGGGAGGTGTCCCTGCCCAAGGCAGGGGGTTGGAAATGGATGGTCTTTAAGGTCCCTTCCAACCCCAACCATTCCATGATCCTATAGCACAGGTCGTGTTTCCTCACAGGAGTTGCAGGCCAATGCTCCCTTCAGGTAAGAACCATGTATCAGCACTTCAGAGAGACCACACTTCAGAGAGACCTGTGAAAGAAAGCAGCTTTGTGATTTTTTTTTTGGCAACCCAATATAGAAATAGAGAAGGTGGAATTTGTTTTGTTTTACAATTTTTGCTTCCTTTAAAATGTGGACTCAAATACTCTTGAGAAAAAAGCCCTGCACCACCAAACTCGACCATCTGCTTAGCTTTCTTTTAGCTTGGTTTTCCTTCCTTCCTACATGGAGTACTTGCATTGGATGTGGTTTACAGTAACTGTAACAATTAAAATAAATGACCAGAGTGGTACAGGCTGCTCAGACAAAACTGGAGACAAATGGAAGTCTGAACAATGGGCAGAGCTCTCCCCAACTCCTTCAACAGCCCTAACGTAGCTGACAGACACATCAGGAATTCAGTGTCACGCTGGTTGGTCAACCTTCCATCCGTTTATAGTTTGAACTTAAATATGATGAAATCACATTATTTATTGTGCACCCAGGCCATGATGAGTTACTTAGCAATGAACTTCCGTTGAAATGCTTTAGCAGTAACTAGAAAACATAAGACAAAACTTAGGAAAATACTCCAAGCCATCTACATCCTCTTAATAACAAACTGATCATCAAGAATAATGACCCTAAATTTGCAGCAAGTACTATTTGATGGTTTATTTTGAACTTGATTGTTCTAGAATGCACACAGAACACTAAAACACTGGCTTCTTAATATGAAATAACACACAGGCAACACAGGCTTGAAATTTATATTGCAAACCCCTTTTGCTATACCAGACACCAGCAGTAGTCTCCTAACGTCTTTGATCAATGGATGATGATGATGATGATGATTATTATTATTATTATTATTATTATTATGCTTTTGAAGATAGAAAGCCCCACGCTTTTCCTATCAAAATCATAACTGCCTGGAATCCTGATTTAATCTGGCTTTCTGAACCGCTTGCCTGCACGAGAAGAATCTTAGGATTTGGAAAAAATCTGGGCCTGTGATTTAGGCTTTATTTTTAGCACAATATTGTAGGCAGAGGCAATAAAATTTAGGCTCACAACTGACTTTAACACTTACATTAGTTCACAGTCTTTAGCTTTTTTTATCTCTTGCATGGCTGCTCACACTAGAACCTTTCCTGATATTTGCTTTATGCGGAAACATTAGCTTAGGTATGAATTTTTATGGTCTTTTAAGCAATAATAAGGTTAGACTCAAATACAAACCAGATTTGGAAATGAGGGGTATTTTTAAAAAAAAAGCAGGAGGAGGAATATTTTACAATGTAAATGTCTTGCAGAATTGATGTCACTTCAGATTACAGTTTCAGGTGGCATAAACAGATCACTGTGTATAAACCTGCATTTGTGAAAGCAAAGGCCTTGTAATCCATGATCAGTGTTACCATTCTGGGGCACAAATATATATCAAAAAATCCCTTGCTGGGTGACAGTTGCATTTTTACCACAGTCCTGCAGAGCCATTTCTCTGGGATACGCGGTCCTTACTCTCTCACCAGGAGCACTGTCTGCTTTATCCAGCTTCTGAAGATTGCAGCATCTTTCATAACTCCATTGTTTTAAAAAAGCAATACAAACTGTGCTGTAGTATCAGTGTCCTTGTGACAAATAATTTATTTCTAAATATTTAACATGCTTATAAAAAATGGAGGGTTTTTTAAGATGTATAAACAATCAAAGACCAAGTGAAACATTTCTCACAGAGCTCTCGGGATCTGACCACTGTACTACAATTAAATCACAGATCCTAAAACCATAGGAACAGCTGGAGTTTTACCTCTGATTCTAGAAATACAATGGCATTCCTCCCTCAGTTATGCAATACTGTACCTTTAGCTGTTTAGTTTAACAAAAAAAAGTCTATTTTTGAAGACCTTTGACTGTCTTACCGTCCATTCATAGAACACTGACATCTGAAATACCTGTCTAGAGAGCATTCTCCCCAAAACCTCATTTTTATATCTAAAAAAGTAACACGTTCTATAATTCCATCATAAAACCATGCACAGGTGTTGAAAATAAAACAAAATTCAATACTGCCCATAACCACAATGTAACAAATAACCTGGTGAAACCTCAAATGTGGTACCAGAGGTTTCTGCACCTATTCTAATTTGTCTCTAAGAGACTATCTGAAGGACAGCCAAATGTAAATATATCCTCACGTCTCCACCGCCGTACAAAAAAGGTGGCAGTGCTCTGTCATTCTCGATGTACAGGATGTAACGATAGTATCTTCACTGTGTAGTGGATGTGTCAAGAATAATTATGTTAATGCAATTGCAAATTCTGTATTGTTGTCTATTAGGAGTGTAAACTACTGAAAACTTGGCCTTGCTGATACGAATAAAGTGATTAAAATACCCATCTTTACAGACATAGTGGAGTTTGTCTTCTTTAATACAAATCTTAGAATGTTTTACTTTTTCCATTTAAAAATTTGAAGAAAGGAAACTATTTTAGAAAGAGCTATAAAGTCACACTATCAATGCAGGGTTTAATCTTCCCAAGGTGGTTCCAGCACTCTCGGCATGCACCAGTACCCACACATCTGTGTGTATATATATGCAGGGTTAGATTAACACAGTGCATTAAAGGTGTTTATTAGAGAAACTAAACTGCACACAGACTACTGCATCCAGCCCCCAGGAGTCTGTGATCATAAAAGACACCAAAGCAATCCCATTTTATGTGGATATAAATATTCCTAGATACACACATACAAAGTGCATCACGTTTTAAAGATTGCCCATCGGCTTCTGCACAAGATCCATGGGCTTGTAACACTCTCGGAACCATTACAGAGGTGATATGTTTAAATAAGAAGGTGTAACACAATTTGTTGCAAAAACAATTAAAAAAAATCCAGGTAGGAATTTGGGAAGCATCCCCAAAGCCAGTTTCTTGGCATAGACAGTTCCTTAGTGACATCTCATACCTTCCAGAAGACTTGGGTAGAAATTCTGTGGTTACTGCACACCACGTGGAGAAGTGTCAGAGGGAGGCAGTGTATTCCGAAGTATCTTGCATGCAGAGGATACCGAGCTGGAAAAGTGCTTTGTGAATTCCTAATACTTTTACTTAAGGATATCAGAATGTCCCAGCAAAACGCTGCTGTCGCAGCGCTGCCCGGCAGCACAGCCCTCCTTCAGTCAGTCATCTCTGTACCTGTGGTTTTGGTTTGTGTTGCCCTATAATTTAATCATTTTTACACTAAATATGTTTTAAGTTTACCTATTAATAGAGAATCAACGGAACTCACTCAAGTGTTTGATGACAAATCCTGCCAAAACCTGATTATTTCACTTGATGTAATGGCTTGCACTGTAATCAGGTGTCTATACTTACAGATATCAAAAAATTTCATAAAGAAAGGTTTATCTTCTGGAATAATGATTTTGCTTTAAGTATATTTAAGCAAATCCCAATATAAACATCCTCAAATTTAATAGGTTTGATATGACTCATCATCTCATAAATCCTTAGAGCCAGTTTTCCATCCAGTATACAAACCATCCCACTGCAATACGGAGGATGCAACTTGGATATTCATCATAGGAGATGTAAGAATAGGGTCAGAACTCGATATCCCCACCAGAAATTTTGAGATCTCTGTGTTATCCTGATGGTCTGCCCTGATTTCACATCCTTAGGATGTGAAGACACCAAAATGACCAGAAATGGATTGATGCCTTTGCGTTTCAAGTGCTCCCGCGATGTCAGCAGGTAGTGTTGCTTGTAAATGGGTTCATTTTCTTAGAAATACATGGGGTTTGTGTGCATAATCACAGTGTTGGAAGAAAAAGCTACGTACCACATCGTTACCACAGAAAATACAAGGAGAACCAAAACAATCCATGTTAATATTCTCACATACATGACACCAGAACTGGGCAATAACTAATTTGCAGAAGTGCATCAGTGACCTTCAAAATCAGTACCACAAGTCCTGAAGCACGTTTCCTGATGAAAAAGAAATGAAGAAAAGTAGTATTCAAAATGCCATTACTCAAATATTATCTTTTCCTTATCTTGCCTGAAGTGTCAGTTGAAAGTGTGCTGACAAATCCAGGCCTCATTGGTCTGGCTGTTACCTACAGCGTCCTGCACTCCACGAACCACTGCTGTATCCCAGAAACCACCACAAGCAGAACACCGAGCTGCTGCTCTGAAACCTCAGAGCCTTCACCTTGGAAACTTCCCTGCATAAACCTGATCTCTGCAAAGATCATATGTCAAGCATTGTGACCCCACAGAGCTCTGCACAGCGGTTTTGACTCAGTTAAATCTCAAGGAAGGAACAGAAGGCCAGAGGAAAGCCAGGACCCACCTGCCTCATATTTCTGTGTATGATTTGACTTTAATGATCCTGTAAAGGAAGCATTTGGAGCATGTGTCACCAATGATCCATAGCATCACTTTAAATGTATTAAATGATTTTATACAAATACCTATTGCAATAGAAGAATTTTAGCACGATTCCTCTCAAAGCTGCATTACCCCAAAACACTGCCTGGCTCACAGAAGCATTACAGGTACCACGAAGAACTGCCCATAGATAAGTGAGTTTTGATAAGAGCTTCCTAACTGGACCACAGTCTTAGCTTATAAAAACATAGAACCTTGGAAGTTTTATGATGATTCACTTCTTTTTCTCCACAAGGTCTGAAAACATGCAAGCAAAACAGAACAGGAGTTTGGCAAGTGCAGAGGAAACGATCACCCGAGTTGTTCAGACTGAACTTAGGGAAGCTGATTTTAACCACAAGAAACTCAGATTTGCCAGTCTGGTATTCAATTCCCAGCTTTATGGGGAAAGAGGGACAAAGAGGGGAAATAAAAATGCTTAGTTCTTCTCTCGTTTTATACTGGGAGAAAATAAACTAAGTTATATACCAGTGCTTATTTATTTGATTTTATATAAATAACATTTCTCAGGGTTTGATTTAAAGCAAAAGCATATCAAAGTTTGATCAGTTCTTGACTACCTAATAGAAGAATAATCTAAGATTCTGATTCTTTATGGGCAGAAAAGCCTGATTATGCAACATTTTGAAGAGCAGCATCACAGACCAATGCCCAGTCTGCTACGTAATGAAAAATGTGGGAAAATAAGTCATCGATTCCGGTCGTTTGACCACGCTATGCAAAACAGTCTTAAAGCTGCCATATCCTTACAAGAATCCTGCACCAGAGGGCATCCAGCACACGCTGCTTGCTGTGTGACTCCCAAGGAGCTGGGAAATGCAGCCCCCACAAACCCTGTTCTCTTCCTCTGGCCGCTTTCCTCCAGCCACGTGCACAGGGTCACCAAAACACAGCCTTCAGAGTGGTCACGGGGCAGAAACCACACTCTCCAAAACACAAGACAGACATTCCTGCAGCACTGAGAATTCAAAATACAGACAGTCATCCTCCAGCATCATTAAGGGCAGAACTCGGACTTGAAACACACACAGAAAAGCATCAAAGGGTAAATTGAGGGGGGAAGCCTAACCACAGCCCTCACCAGGAAAATCCCCTTTTCCTCCTATTTCAAATGCTGCAAACAAAGTGAGGAGGTTGAAAAAGTGAGGTCTGAAAGTGGAGCTGGCACTTGAGCTCAGAGCTGTGCAGCTGCAGCCCCTCCAGCTACACTGGGGACAGGTTCCTCACCACTGCCAGCCTGCGCTTGCCGGCAGTTGTGTTCCAGCTGTACCACAAGGAGCTGCGCAGCAGCAGCAGTGGCACCAGGTCAAGAACTGCTCCTTTCAGGGAAATGTTTTCATTTGCTTGTAAGCTCACAGCTCGCTGGCACGACACGATAAAGTCTGGCGTTATGCTGACAGATAAAACGGAACAACTTCAAAACACAGATAAGGAAGCAGGCAGTGAGCGGGCTCTACGGTAATTTCAGACACGCGTCTCACTCCCCGCTATAGTGGGTCATTTAGTGAGTGCAGACCTTTGTGACTGGAAAAAGGTGTCAAATCTTATACTCATTAAAGTCCAATAATTATCATAACTAACAGAGAGTCTGATTTAAAGATTCAAAGTACCATATTTATAATATAAGATGTATAGGAAAACATCTCTTTTTTTAAAGCTCCCAGCTGAAATAATTTGGAAGCATATTACTGGCTTCTGGTTTTTTTTCTATAGGGTCTACTACCAAGAGGAGCTGCGGGTATTCAGGACTCTGAAGATTACTATTATAATATTTTAAATGACCTTTAACAATGACTTGCTCTCACTTTGAGCTGCCTGAGCACTCTTGCGTTCCCCAGGCACCCTTCTTTCCTCAAGCACTCTTTATCCCCCCCTTCCAGGCAACTTTCCACCCCGTGTGTGGATCAACCAGGAGCGAACACCCTGAGGCAGGGTTTGTTGGGATCACAGAATGGCCCAAGTTGGAAGGGATCCACAAGGACCATCAAGTCCAGCTCCTGTCCCTACACTGGACAACTCCAGCAATTCTCACCACGTTTCTGAGGGCTTTGGCCAAATGCTCCTGGAGTGTCACCAGCCTTGGGGCTGTGCCTGCTTCCCTGGGGAGCTGTTCCAGTGCTCCACCAACCCCTAACACCCAACCAAAGCCTCCCCTGGCCCACCCTCCTCCACCCCCTTGGGTCCCACCACTGGTCACCAGAGAGGAGCTCAGAGCCTGCCCCCTCCCTTCTGCCCCGACCCCACTCGCGATTTAGAGCCGTTTTACCGTTTCCCATTGAACGAGGCTGGCACGGTGCCCGCTCCGCTCGCTGCCGCTCCGCAAGGGCCCCCGGCAGCCTGGAGGGGAGCACAGGGTGGCCCTCGCCTCCCCCCCCGGTGCCGGGGTGGCTCCTGCGGGGCTCCTGCTGGTTCCTTCCTGTTGGAGAGAGGGGCCGGAGGGGCCGTGGCCGGTGGGTGCCGGGGAAGAAGAGCCAGGCGTTGTCACACCGAGCTGATCTGGTGAGCTCCCCGTTGTGGCTCCAGGCTTGGGGAAGGGCGACTGGTGGAGAAGGACCCGGTGGGTGTTGGATGGCAGAGGCTTGGCACGAGCCAGCAGTGGCCCAGGTGGCCAAGAAGGCCACCAGCATCCTGGCCTGGATCAGCCATGGGTTGGCCAGCAGGAGCAGGGCAGGGATCGTCCCTCTGCACTCGGTGAGGCAACACCTCAAGTACTGGGGTCAGTTTTGGGCCCCTCACTCCAAGAAGGACATTGAAGGACTGGAGTGCATCCAGAGACGAGAACAGAGGAAGGGGCTGGAGAAGAGGGGTTACGAGGAGCAGCTGGGGGACCTGGGGTTGTTTAGCCTGGAGAAGAGGAGGCTGAGGGGAGATCTCATCACTCTCTGCCGCTCCACGAAAAGGAGGATGTGGTGAGGTGGGTGTTGGTCTCTTCTCCCAAGTGACAGGCAATGGGATGAGAGGAAATGGCCTCAAGCTGCAACAGGACAGGTTCAGACTGGACGTTAGGAAAAATTTCTTCAGGGTGATCAGGCACTGGCAGAGGGTGCCCAGGGAGAGGGTGGAGTCACCATCCCTGGAGGGGTTTAAAAGAGGGGTAGATGAGGCACTTAAGGATGTGGTTTAATAGTGGACAGGTACGGTTGGACTCAATGATCTCAAAGGTCTTTTCCTGCCAAGCAATTCTATGATTCTATGACCAGTCACACTTTGTAACGTTCCAAAAGCATGCAGCCCTGCTGGAATATCCTGCTCAGACGACTCGGGTACCTGCACAGTTTATCTACACCTACGGAAGGTTCATTGTGCCAAGTTTGAGCTCGGATTATCTGATGGCAAATCAGCTGTCTGGGCTGGTTTATTGCCCTGGGTCTTTCCAGCTGAGCACACAGGGAAACCCCACACCAGACGCCCCGGCAAAGCGCACACACCTTTGGACAAACCACAGGTACATCCCTCCTGCTCTCAGGTGCTCACTGCTCCGTGCAAATGTGGACTGGAAGCTGCGTGTGGAAGGGTGCGCAGCGCTGCGCCTCGTGCCGCTGACGGTGCCTCGGATGATCTCACACTGGAGCATTAACTCCAAAGGAATACAGGGAACCGTTACTGGCAGTGGCTCCCAACCAAACTCCCGTTCGACTCAGGAACAGCTGAACCTGCAGAACCACAGAGTCTCCAGCAGCTTGCTGTTCGTCCTGGGAATAAACTTAATTAGCTCATAAAACGTCAGACAGCGCTTCATCACATCTTTCAAGGGAAGTCTGATTTAATGAAACAACAGTTCAGGCTGGAAATACGGAATGCAGTCGGAGCTAACATATGGAGCAGAGAACGGTGAGTAATCCTAAAATCACAGCTCACCCAGGGACCCTGAGCACCCATCCGCGCTGCCGCTGCTCGCACAGAGGGCGGGTTTGCCCTTGACCAGGATCATCACATTTGAAGGAAATGGCTTGCAATTTTGCAGGGAATTACGACTCATTTGACGGTGTTAACAATGTGTTTTGCATAGTTTCCCATCTGCCCATCTTTCAATTCATTCATATACATTATTTATAAAGAAATTCAAACCCTTTTTTTTCTTCCATGGTTTAACACCTCATGGCCTGCTCCTGAAAGAAATCCTACCCACCATCTATCCCTGTTATTAAATACAAAAAATGCACAACAGTGAGTATGTCCCTGTCATCTTCTGTTGCCCCCAATTAGTTCTGCATAACCCTTTTAGCTTCAGGAGAAAACAGGCTATAACTTGTCTATCGAGACCAAGGTTTATTTTATGCAATGTGTACGATCTGAGCAGCCAGTGTTGTAATTATCAAAATGATCACCCTATCAGTCAGCAGCTCGCTGGGCCAGAAGACGTTCACGTTGTTTTGCTGAGTACACACTTTCTGAAGCAAAGACAAAGGGTAATAACTAATACTTGTGCATCTGGGTAGAAGGGCAAGTAAGTACTGCAGTACTGCCCAGCATAGGCCTGCTAGTGGTCAAAATCAGTGACTCATGGAATCATAGAATGGTTTGGATCAGAAGGGACTTTAAAGATTTTCCAGGTCTATCCCGCCCTTGCCATAGGCAGGAACACCTCCCAGTGGATCAGGGGGCTCAAAACCCCGCCTTGAACACCTCCAGGGATGAGACAGCCACCAGTTCTCTGGGCAACCCGGGCCAGGGCCTCCCCACCCTCATAGCAAAACATTTCTTCCCAAGATCTAATCTCAGTCTCCCCTCTTTCAGCTGAAAACCATTACCCCTCCTCCTGTCCCTGCACTCCCTGATCAAGAGCCCCTCCCCAGTTTTCCTGGAGCCCCTTTCAGTACTGGGAGGCTGCTCTAACGTCTCCCTGGAGCCTTCTCCAGGGTGAACAATCCCAACTCTTTCAGCCTGTCTTCATATGGGAAGTGCTCCAGCCCTCAGATCATCTTCATGGCCTCCTCTGGACTCTCTCTAACAGATCCATGTGACTTGAGACAACAGAAATAATATTGGACTAAATTCCCTATATCCTCCTTTTTTTGTATTCTGCTATTTAAAATGCTGGCCAAAGAATGATCTTTTGAATAATACTCAGTAATTTCCCCCCTTCTTGTTCCTTTTCTGAAGGAAATCTTCATCGTAGATCAGTGGGCAACAACAGAATAGAGGACAATCAAGCTAACAGATGTATTTAATTTCAGGTAGCTTAATCTGAGTAACAACCAGATCATAGATCCATATTTTGTCTCCACCGTGCAGAGTGCAGTTAGACTTGTTTATACAAACACAACTCACCGAGTTGGCAACTCTGACAGCTCAATCCAGGCAGACAACTTCATGCCTGAGTGAGGAGGAAGAGTGCTGGACGCAGTCAGAGGCAGCCAGTTGGAGCAGAACATGTTTGTAAGTGGCATTTGCCCATGGTCTGAGTGAGCCCACGTGCCCAAAGAGACTCACATGAGAAACTTCTTGAGATTAATTTGTACCTGAGAGATGAGATGCACCGATAAATCAGGTACCTTGTCATTTTGTGGACTTCTAAGTATGGACAAACCTTAACATCTCCCCTCCTCACCAGCTGTGTTTATATTTCGTTTCCTTTCCAACAAAGGGATTTATCTCAGGGCAGACAGCTAGAGGTTCCCTGGACCCAGGGTATAATCAGGCTGCTGCTGGTTCACACACACAATTGTACAATGTAGAGGATTCTTAAATGGCCATGTAAATGTGGTTCACTGTTCAAACATGTTACAGGACTGTAACCTTTGCGCCCGTGACCAATGGGGACGTTACTCATCGTTGTTCCACCCACAGGCTTGGCACTGAACATTACACCTTCATAAATACTGCTTGTGTATTATCAAGTTGATAGAAGCCAGCACGTATTTGTACAGAGCTTTAACTTACTTTTCATAGTGCAAAGCTGTTTCTTCCTCTTCCTGACTCTGTGCTTCATCTCACGGAGGAAGACAGACGTCTTACAGACAAAAACTGGCTTTACAGAAGGCAGTGAATTCCAGCTCTCAAGGCTGACTGCAGAACACCACAGCACAAATGGGCCTCCAGAACACCAAACTCTCCAAAGTCAAACAAGCCAATATTGTGATGTTAGGACTTGATTCTGCGGGAAAGTCCTCGCTGTTGTACAAGTTCAAGTGTAACGAAGTTTTTCTAACAACTCCAACAATTGGCTTTAATGTCGATATGATTGAAACCAAGAAGGATTTTACACTGACCTTTTGGGATGTTGGAGGACAACAGAAAATGAGACAGGTTTGGTGCAACTTCCTGGAAAACGCGAACGGCCTGCTGTATGTGGTGGACAGCTCGGATAAGCGACGCCTGGAAGAATCAAAGAAAGAATTTGCACTCATTTTAAAGAATGAATTTATAAAAAATGTACCAGTCATCGTGCTAGCGAATAAACAGGACTTGCCTGGAGCTTTGAACGCTGAGGAAATAACCAGGAGACTCAACATGAAGAAGTACTGCAGTGACAGAAACTGGTATGTACAGCCCTGTTGTGCTCTCACAGGGGAAGGTTTGTCAGAAGCTCTCCATATACTAACAACATTTGTAAAGAACTACAGCAAATCAAAGGAGACTTCTACGATCTTTAAGGAAATCGAAACACTTTAAGAATTTCTGTCATCAAATTCTGATGCACTTTAGTCAGTGTATTTTGTTGGACAGACTAAATCTGACAGTACTGGATTCTGTAGAACTCTTACAAGTAAATATTTATAAAGTACTTGGACAATATTAACTTATGCTGTTATACCTGCAGATGTTTCTGAGATGCTACTCTGCAGCACTTTATTGGTGATTGTATACTCAGGGTTATTCAGCTCAGAAGTGTGGCTGTGCAATGATGAAAAAGCTGGAGTTGAGCTTCTGAATTTTAGCAAGTGGAAACAAAATAGGTGAGCAGAGCTTAAAATGCTTAAATCAAGTATTGTGTCAAGGGGTAAAATAGCCAAGTCATTTGTTCAGAAAAAAAAGCAAGTGATAAAATATTGTTTCATAATAAATGCTCTGTGGGTGTATTTCTTATGTAAAAATATAGTCATTTTAGAGCTTAAATTCTTAGTTCTGTACAAGAGAACCTATGAATTTGAAGTACTTGTTGGATATTTTTGTATTCTAGAGGCAAATACTCTAAACAGATTTTAACAAACAGGATCTGCTCCTCACCAAGTCCCAGATAAAACTGAGACCCAGTGCTGTGTGTGAGGGGTAGGTGTGGTATTACAAATTGCCAGGTACCAATCTCTTTGTTTCTGCACTGTGGGATTGCTATCCTTAACAAAAAGTAGGGCAACAGAAGCCAGTGTGGGATCACCCAGCTAAGCACTGACCCCCATTGGTTTTGGGGTAGGGGGGTAAAGGGAGGAGGAATGAGGGGGATTGGCTCCTTGGTCAGTTTCTTATAGATCTTGATGGATGCTGTCCTGCCTGTAGTGAAGCCACCTGAAATTTTTCACTGATAAATTTAAGTTTGATTAAATTTGACATAAGTGGCACAAAATTGCTAATCCTATTGCTGCAGTTTGTAGAAAAAAAATTCCAAATGAAATTTCTGTTAAGATTTCCTGATTCATGAAGGAGTGAATTAGTATTCTGAATGCCATTAACCCAACAAAGGATTGATAACCACAAGATTAATTGAACTGTATCGACCATGAAAACACTTTAAATACTAAGGCTGGAAAGTTAATAGGGCTCGCTCTTTTAAAAGCAAGAGAAGAGAGACCATCTAATTATTGGTTACACGGTCCCAATTATTTCTGCCTTCTTGAGCAAAGTCTGCAGAGGTGGGATGCTCCAGTGGTTATGATGCTTGCTTAGATAGCTGGATTGTTTTTCCCTACTTCTGCCACAATCTTTGACCGTGGGCAAGTCATTTAATCACCCTGTGCCTCAACAGTCCCTTGGCAAAATGCACTTCCCAGTTACGTGCTCTGAAAATGTTGTGGCAAGGGTCATCTTGTGAGCCCTTCTTCTGCGACAAAATGATTATGCCAAGTAATTCACATAAGACATTTACATTTAGTGCTTACTAATAAACAGGCAGGAATTTCAAGTTATAGAAGGGTGAAGTAGCAAGAAAAGCGCCCAGACGTACCCTGTTGTCTCATGCATATATTATTCAAAGACAAAAAATCGTCAGGTGAATTTGCTGAAATAGTAAACAAAGGAAGGTTTCTCATCAGAAACTGTTATTAATACTGACTGTAATTACCATGGGCTAAATCCTGAGTCATGTTGAGACTACATTTCTAAAAGGAGAGCAAGCATTTAGACTTGTCATTCCCTGGTCTGATGATTTAGGCTCAATATAAAATACCATCTTCTGTCTCATAAAGGATTTTTAGAAGTCCACAACAATGGGACCATTATCTTTCTAAACCCCACAATTCAATGTTAAAAATGTCATGTTTCAGATCAATAAATTTATGAACATTTGCATGCATATGTTACATGTTGAATTCTCCTACTAGTTTAATCTAATCGTGTGCCTGTTATAAATCTGAATCTAGTTAAACTGGCCTCAGGAATTCCTCAGGGAATAATACTCTTTGAGAGGTTTAATGAGGGTGCACCAGGGTCTCTAATTAGGCAAGCAGCAATTTCAGAAGGGAGAAATAAAGTAATATAATAGACCAGCCCATATAGCTAAAAAAGAGAATAAGCATTCAGGCAGACAGTCCCTTCTCCAGGTTATCAAATTAGATTAAATGATAGTCACATTGACTTGAAGAAAATGTGACATTATGCTTCAAAAGAAATAAATAAACCCTATTCCATTCACTTTACGGATTACCAACTATTTAAAAATTGATTCTTCTAAGAGCCTTTTTTCTTAAAGAAGTGCAGCCATGCCCACTTTATCTGCACATGGAGACTCCTATGTTTTTGAATAATTTTTAAGCTTTAAAACAAATATCAGTCAAGTTGGATAGAGGCACAGGTTCTCAAAGGAATTATATGCCTGTAAGTTTAATTAAAAAAATCAGTGAGATAGAGAAAAGTGACCGTACCGGTGCCCCCAGTGAAGGCAAGGCTGATAAGGTACAAAACACTAATCCCCTAGGAGATAAATGTTCCATTTTAGCTGCAAGAGAGCCTACAAGAGGACATAAATCCACAGAGCTCAGGCTTAGTTAGTTCCTCTGTTCCTGGAGCTACTTGGTCATTTTCTATCCTGCATGAGTAAATGGTATTCTTTAGGATGAGGAGAGAGTGGATCTAGAAGCCACTGCTTAACATTTCCTTGCTACACCTGGAGAAAGAATCTCCCTGACTACTCAGCATGCTTTGGGAAGGATCCTGAAAAAAGCATATTATGTAAGTAGGAAGGTGCAGAGGAAATGGAACTTCTGGCTCAGCTCTGCAGGAATGCAGAGTCCACTTTGCAGCCGATGTGGCTCCCTTCCACAGCCAGACTGGGGATCCACAGCCCACAGCCAGGCTAAGGATCCACAGCCAGGCCGGGGATCCACAGCCAGACTGGGGGTTCTTCTGCAGGCAGCACAGTTGCCAGAGACAGGAGGGAGCAGCCTCATTGCAGCATCTGTGCCTTCTGCCCTCACATGTACCCTCACCTCCAGGCACTCTTCAGGCCCTGTTGGAAGCCTGGAAATTGTTTGATATCCAATCTCTTCATGTTTTCTGTGATGAAATCAACAGCAAGGAAGTTACAAAGGCATTTTACAGCTTCATCCTACTATGAAGATCTTTTGACTATTTGGCTGAACAATACAAAGGGCAGAATTGTCTTTCTGTTTCAGAGCACAACAAAGTGGAATTCTGCTTGTGTTGAAAATACAATCCATAGTGTCCCAAGCATAGCTTATTCCTGGACAAGCTTTGTTTTATTTTATTATTTGGAATTTGTATAGCTTACTCACTAAAAGCAATTTTAGGATTTTTGAAGGGTTTGAAGTGCTTTGAAAAGGTTAAAAAAATCAGAATATGAAGAGTGCTGCCCCTCTTGGCAATGGAACCAAAGTCTAGGAGCTGAAAAGATTGCATTGGGTGAAAGGCCTTAGAGTTTGACCCCTGCCTCAGCTGTTTATATTGCTTCAAGTTTTAGAACCTTTTCATTCACTTTGCTAATAAATCACATCCTGATCACCCTGGTGTTTCCTGCATTTTATATTGATGCATCCTGGCTGCCCTGTGCAGCTGCCATGAAGTGGTGGAAGCATTACAGCTACACTGCGGCAAAAGGGTACAGGCCCTCAGTGTCTGCTAACATCGCTCACACCGGGTTTGCTGGACCTGCTCAATTCTTCTGACAGAACAGTCACCCATGAAGAAATGAATGGTACAGATCTGAGATTGTGAAACAGGAAGGTGGGATCTGTGAAACCTGAGGCGTGCTGTATCCTGTGCCCTCGCACGGAGATTATCCACTGGGATGTGTTTGGATGTGATGATTTCGAAGCTGACAAAGCCAGAGCACGGAGAACTGTCCTTTTGACCATTCATTGGTAAGGCTACTGTGGTATCAATCATGATGAGATTTCTGAGTTTTGAAATAGCTGCCATGGAGCTCATTGAATATAGTTCCAGGGGGACGAAATGCTATTTTAAGGGAAGGAGTGGAGCAGCACAAAAATCATTGCAAATTTGGATAGTAACACCCCTTCCTTCTTTTGCTGGGAGACAACGCTCCCAATAATTGAATACTCTCCAGAATCAAAGGGAAGTGCAGTGTATAAGGAACACAGGACAAGCCTCTTTCAGTATCAGATAATGTAGAGCTGGGTGAGTTACTCAAAACGTCTCTGTTACCATCTCCTCCTCACTTCTGACAAGTTAACTGAAACAACCAAAGTAAAAACTTTCACCTGTCAAAGAAGTTTTAAGTCTATTGCAAAGAAAGACAATACTTTGAAGAGTCTGCTTAAAGGAGTCTTTCTTCCTAAAGCAAATGACGCATGCCGAGTTCTCTGCTGCTACAATTAAAGCTCTTCCACTTGCATTTAGCTCAAGTATTCCAGTTCAGCCCAAGCATAAGGATTCAGGACATATCTCATCAAATCAGACCGTCTAGATTACGGAAGTCTCTAATTTAGGCTGTAAACTCCTGAGGGTGGAGGCTCTGCTTACAAAGCACACACCATACTGCAGGTACAATTTGCAAACAGAAATTCATGGAACAGTAGCAAGTCTAAACACATCCTGTTTTGAATGCGTGTAATTTTAACAAACTGTGTTTCATTTTCTACAACATCCTGTTCTTTAGCTATGATAAATGTTCTTGTACCACTCCTGCCCATCTGCCACGTGCTGGCAGTGTAACTGTACCACATCTAGCGCTTGGCTGGGCTGCCATCAAGAGACACCTCCCCTCACCCTCTGTCACCTTTGTGACCCCAACTATACATTTACATCTGCAGGTCTCCACAGCAGAGCTTTCCCACTTTCCTGTCCTGCACCAGTTACCAAAACAGTGATGTCAGTTCTCTCTTAGATTTCCATAGAGTGTTTTTTGTGCTTGCTCTCATGCTGCTCCCTGTGCTTGGAATTACCTAAACAGATTTACAGAACCATTTCATCGTTTTCTTTTAGATCCTTCCTCAAAGCACTCCTTCCCCATGATGTATACAAAAAAAACCCTGCAATAGCTGTTAGGGTTTTATGATGTGGCCCTGGCCCATATCTTTTGATGAGTATCCTTTTATTATTTCCTTGTTCTCCCCGTATTTATTTTTCTGCTCCCTTTTAGCCTTAGAGCGTGCTTTCTTTGGTGCAAAGATCATCTTTCTGTTCTGTGTTTCCTCTACTGCCTGACTGATGAGAAGAGTTTCTAGACCTTATATTACTGCTATAAGTAGCCTGAATCTTGTGGAGTATCCGCTAAAAAAAGCAATTTTGTGAGTTTAAATAAATCATCTACCTCTAAAACTTGAGCTGTATGGATTCTTTCTTTTTAGCAAACATAGTTCGGAACTGCAGCAACAACTTCATTGATCCACACAAAGGCTACTCTCCCTTACAACTGTGCTTGGCTGTTAAAGGATAACTGTGCCTTAATCGATCGGTTTCAGTTACTTTATCTCAAGTATACACATTAATCACAAAGGAATGCTACCCTCAACCTTTTCTTAACTGATCCACAATTCTGGTTAAGTTTAGGATGGTCACAGATTCCACAGGAAAACCCCTCAGATCGTTTGGATTCAAAACAAAATGTAAAGGCAATTGGTTACCATATGATCAATGAATGTCAGACTCCTCATCGTGGGGTCTCCTGCCCAGGCCTCTGCTGCTGGGAGTTGGCATTCCCTGGATTCACAACGTAGTGCAACGGCCTCTGACAACATTCACGTGATTTCTCCTTTGTTGAGGATTTATAGTGTAAGGTTCTATAAACCTAAAAAAGATATAGCCGTTGAAAATATGAATGCTTACGTACTCATCGGTTAATTGCACATTACAGACCAACATGAGCACATACAAATCCAGCTTGAATTGCTCTGTTTTATCTAAAAAGGTAAGACAAAGTAAAAAATAGTAAGCTACAGAAAAAGTGTATCAGGAGTTAATAGGGGAAAAATGACAGAAGATAAGCCAAGGAAATACAACAGAAAAAACTGAGAAAAGAAAAATAGAACGTTCTCAGGGCAAACACAGGACCAAGTGTAAGCAGATACACAATGCAATAGAAAGCAAAGAAAATCATGTCCCAGGCATCAACTCTTGAGTGGCTTTTGCACTCCCCTCTCCTGATAACAGTGTGCTAAGAAGCCTTCCTGTATTTTAAAATAAACACTTCATGTAGGCAAGCGTTCCTACATGCGCTCACACCTGTAGCTTCACCACTAGTCTCTCTAAGCAGGTATTGCATGCTGAAGCCAACTATTTCATAAATGTTAGTAGCATCAGGCCCCAAAGGTAACGTGGCCTAGGAGGAAATGGTATGCAAATAACTGACTCTTTATAGAAACTCTAAACAATACTAATCTTGACTACAAATAATTCAAAACATATAACATTCTGTTAAAATCAAATGTTATGGAAATTAAATATAGTAAAGTAGCTCTTCTATTCAACATACAGAGGAAGACATATTCTTACCTATTCATATTTCTTAGCTATCACCTGCTTACTAAAGGCTTACTAAGCCTTTCCTTTTTGAAGAGTAAGATTTTCCAGTGAGTCATTTGCTTCAGTGACCATTTAAAATCATAATTTATTGCCATGCTAATGGGTAAATTTTCATACACTTTCTTGTCCTACTAAAAAGCCGCTGCCAAGTATTATGGAAAACGCAAGCCAAATACTAGAAAATCTTTATCTAAATTGAGTAACAATATAAAAACACGTGCAAAAAGTTTAGCATTTCCACACTGAGACATCTTGTGGCGCATAAGACACCCTGCAGCTCAGAAACACCAGACTCTCTGGGTGTAAATTCAAACGGTGACAATATGAGCTTGAGAAGTCCCTGTTCTGAGAGGTTTGAACCACACAGTTAAAAATCTTTTACATCACCTTTTCAAACAAAACCGACTAATTACATCATTGATGGGGCTTATTTTCAGATATTAAGTATTTACAAACCTGATAGTAACAATTTGTTAAATGAAAATTTCTGCACTTTAGGGAACATCTACATCTGTTTTCACTCCACATTAAGATTAATGTTTCAGAAGTACAGCATTTCGTGGAGCAGAAATTTCATAACAGTGAGTGATGTCCAAACCATCGCTTCTTCAAATAAGTGTGTCAAATCAAGGATTAATATTATATTTATCTGATTAAAAATATACTGGTTTGAGTCACTTGAGTAAATATTCCAATTCAACTTGAGCCTCTATGGAGTGAATTTTTTTTTAATTTGTCAAAAGACTTCTCTAAATATAATTTATTTTGGAAAAAAACCATTTCTGACAGATTTCTCTGATGAAAACGTAATTCCTGTTATTCTGTTCATTTGTATAAAGATAAAAATTTTCAAGTTGACCCACAGTTAAATGAGGTTTTGTAGCTCCTCTGCTAAAACTGTTTGGTTAATGAATACAGATGGTATCACACACTGAAGGAGTACCTCACTGTGAAGAGGGTACCACAGCAGTACACCCTCTGACCTTAACTTTTCATTTTTTGGATCATCTCATCCCATTTCCAACCCACTGGGCTGACTCTACCACCAGAGAGGGAAAGAGGAGGAACGTTGGCACCCCGCTGCCAGAACTGCCTCTCAAGCAGGGAGACCCTCCGTATGCAACTGTTGACGTCAGCGCCACAAGACCTCCCTCTGTGTGCTTTTTCTTCTGCTTTGGAGGTCTGGGTATTACCAGCTTCACTGACTGTAGTTAAAACCCCATTAAGTATGTTAGCAATGTAATTTAAATATACAACAAATTGTATTAAGTTTTTCATACTTCCTTCATAGGTTTTTGATTTATTTACAGCATGTAAATGCTGAAAGGATTAAAAACTGTGTTTCTCTCTCATGGGAATCCCTCCTGCAATCTGCTCTACTGAAGGAATAGTGATTTTCATGCCATGGTAGCTTAAGAGGAATAATGAGCCATGGTTAACAAGACAACAAACCCAGTATTTACTTGGAACATCTTGTGATGATAATGAGAATTGAACATAACTCTGGGAAAAATATGGTATAATATTCAGCTACTGAGTTGGTGCTCGATGGTACCAGTCCATGTGAGCCACTCCAAGACTGATTCTGTAATGGCATTCATCCTGACCTGCTGCCCCCTCTGACTGCAGCCCAACTGACCTCCCCACCAAGAGAATCCTTGTGCCATCACGCTTGTGGCACTACACCTGCCAGCCCCAAATGGCTGTTGGTTCTCAAGGTTGGGTTCTCATGGCCAACAGCATGAGAAGCACCCGTTCTTTCCTTCCTTTTCCCACCTCTTGGTTGTAGCCATTGGTTTATACCAGGGAAAAAAACAAGTGGACAACAATCATTTCAGCATTCAAGAGGCATAACCCAGTAATACAGATGTCCAAAGCTTAACAACCCGTTAGTGTGCAACACATGGTCCCAACTAAAGTGTCTCCAGTCAGCACTGAGAGCCTTGTAAGAAGCAACCATCGATAGCGTGTTGAGTGGATCCAAATGAGAACCAGTTCATTACTGTGGGAAAGGTTCTATGGGGAACACGTGGTGCCGTGGAGAGGAGCCCAGGGGAGGGAACTTGTCTGGGGTCCCCCTTGCTTCTCTTCATCGGTCACCACAGGGAGAGTTTTCTCTTTCCCTTCTCTCTCATTCTCTCTGTCCTTACACTTTTTATTTTAAACAAAAAGCAATTTTTACCATTAGAGTTAAATGCACACTATCAGCTGTGACTCAAAAGTGAAATTTAGGCAGGCAAGTCCATCTCGACATTGTTAACTTTTTTCCCACATTAAGTTGGCAGTAATTTATAAAAGCCATGAATACCATTTTATAACTAACATGTTTTAATATAAAAAGAAGAAATTAATATTAAAAGAAAGTGTTGATCTAGGTGAACTGACAGAGGCATAAGAGTTCTTGAAGCTACTGTAAAACCATATGTTTCAGGAAAATTATGTGGCCATTATTTCCCTTAAAAGAAAAGCTGAAACAGAAATATTGCCCTCATCAAACATCAGAAAATCAAGGAGAGCTCAGTCAGAAATCCATACGAGAATGGGCCTCGTTAGTGCTGCTGCTCAAAAGTACTCATTTTCTTCATTAAAGTGTAACAAAGAGATATGCATAGTTAGGGGATTTTCATATCTCTACTCAATATCAGTCCTTCAGCCTTTCAAAATTCCTTATTCAGTTATTTATTCATTCTAGTTTCCTTGCAAAATTAGCCTGAAACACAGCATTGACAACAGCAATCTGCATCTGGACATTTACATTTTCGTTGCATAAAAGATGCATCTTGGATTTGCTGCCATTTTCTATGCTAAATTCTGCTCCCCGGCAGCGTTAACAGCCAGAAATAAGATAGCTTAAATTTTAGATGCTCCCGTGATCCTATTAGTGTTTCTATCTACAATGTTAAACACATTTTACCCAACACTTCATACTAGCATTTAATTACCTAAGCATATTGTATATATTAATTTTTAAAGTACAGCTCTGAGGATCATCCTTCCACTTGAAAACCTGAGGAACTAAGGATATGAGGGCAAGTGAATTCTCCTTCTGCAGACAGTCAAGTGGAACAGAATCCAGAATACTGGAGTTCCCAGGCCTGTCAGAAGACATTAAGTTTTCCTTATGGAACTCACCCAGAACAAGCAACCACGACAGAAGTTTCCTGTCACTGCCTCACCATCAGCAGTGCTGCCAGAGGATGACTTTGTTCTAAGGCCTTCTTAAGAAGGAAATTTTTTTTAGCATGGAAACAATGTATCCCTGAAGCTCACAGGGAACGCTGAAATGGCCTTTTTTCACTAACAATTTCCTCACTATTTTTTAACTTCAAATTAAATTTTCTTCCCCTGCCTTTATCAGGAAATCGTTCTGTTTGAAAGGAAGAGTGGCTAGGACAAAGGCAGGAAAGTGCAGCTCCACTATCTGCTGATCCATGATTGATTCCTGATGGATTTTGTGATCAACACCAGCTCCAATACCAAGAGATGTTTTTGGCAAAGGTCATTTCCTGATCTATAAATTTGCCCTCAAATGGTCTGATATGATGCTTTAAAACCTAAATGTATATAGGCCCAACTGTAGAAAATTACACCAATGTAAATTAAAAGCAATCCCAAAATCAAAGGTTGTATTAAATATAAAATTTATATTAAATAAGAATAACTGAGACGAGAAGTAGGCTCATGTATTATTTCAGAGATAGCTTTGAACCTCTGATCATAAATTTTAACAGGACTGCTTCCTGCTTAGTGTTTGCAGTCATGTGGGAGCCCTAAGTTTATTTTCTAATCGCAGGAGCAGATGTTCAGCTGATGTGAATCAGCAAACGGGCAGGGAAGCCAGAGGAACTACCTTTAATTTGTGCCATCTGGGGATCTGTTTTGCAATCTCTCCTTTTGCAGAAACAGAATATTGTGCATTATCTTATAATTAATCACACGGTAGCTTCCAAAAAATTAAAAAGAAAAATATCCAGAGCTCTTTAACTAGAAAACAGTGCTCATTATGTGGTGTTTTACATTCAAACAGGCCTTGTGGGAGGAAATCCTCAAGGCATCTATAACACTCCGGCCGTAAGCAAGCACAGGAAAGCAAGGCTGGCAGGGGACAGTGTTAAATGAGTGAGAGCACTGCAGCTAAATCGGCCTCGTGACGCCAAGGGGCCTTTGGCATCGTCAACATCTGATACGGGCCTGCACTGAAACCAAGACCAGCAACAGCTCTCAGTAATTTTAGTGGCTCGTACAACGTGATTGAAGTGTTATAAATGGAAAGGCATTGAATCCTACTATGTTTTGGACGTTTTAGTATACTATAGGCTTATTTTCTTTTTCAGTCCATCACTCTGAGAAACTGTGATTCCAGAAAGTCAGTTTTTAAGTACCACTCCAATTAAAGAGTATTTTTTTCTAAGTATAAATACATAAAGTTTTTTTCTAAATACACAAAAAGGTAGAATACAGTGTAACCAATAGTGCCAAATGGACACAGAAAAATAAAGGGGCACACGTACAGGAACTCTACAGCTTTTGAATACAACAGAAGGGTCTCCGCTGCACAAGAGAATGACCCCTGTGTCAGAATGAATGTAGCCAAAAGATCTGACAGCTGCTTAATTAAGGGCTTGTGGTCCAAGTCTTGTTTTCCTACTGTCATCCAAAGGACTTCTGCCAACTCCATCAAAAAGCAACTTTAAATCAGTAAGTTAGGGTAACAGTTTAAAAAACAAGGTGAAAAAAATGGCTTAAATGATTGCATATCAATTTTTTTCAAGTGAGGAGAGAAGCAGGGCAGAAAGGTGGATGTAAATTAAGAGTTAATAATTTATCCAAGAAGATAGCTCAAAAGGGATGACATGCACCCACGCCAGATGTATCACCAGTGTTTAGTCCACCATACTGCTGTTTTCACATGTCCCCACTCGAGAGAGAGTAAAGGAAATGTCAGCAGCAACAGCAGGAGTTGTTGTAGATGCTGCAGGTACTCAGTGTACAGCCTTTTATTACAAAACCGCATACGACTGTGGCAAAGCAACTAACTAAGAATCAGCTAACAAGCAACTTCAACTTTGTGTGAATGTTTTCTGAGAGAGAAAAAAATACTGTCTGGCTCAAGCAGTTCAAATGGGTAAAAAGAAAAGAGCAGAAAAGAAAGAATAGAGAGGCTCAAGCAAAATCAAGCACAGTACTAAAAGGCGACATCCAAGAGGTAGAAGCTGCTGAACGACACATCTAAAAAATTATTCTAACACGCTGACATAAGAGAATACTAAATGTTAAAGTACTGTTCAGAGGGGAGAAATCAAATTTCCTCCTAGATTTAACCTTAAAGTCATGCTGTCTTTTGCAAAAGGCTGTCTTTGAGTTATCTCCCCTGGAAGCAGCCTGTGGTTGTTGCTTCCCTGGGGGAAATGTGAAATACAAGTGTGACATTTGCTGCTCGTGGTGGGGGGTCTGCACCAGCTCCTGCCCAGGGCAAGTCTGCCCTGTCTGTGCTGACTTGCCTCTGGGATCCCTGTGCCTCCACCTGCCCGCTCCTTCAGCAGCAGAACCTGTCAGCACCTCCCGCTCTTCCTAGAAAAGGCTTTTCCTACTCAATAGCTACAGTAGAGCGCTTCGGGGAAGAATGAAAACAAGCACAAAAGAACCTGAGTTGCTTAACGGAGCCCGAGGAAATCATGGGGCTTTATTTGAATTGGCACTGTGCAATCTTACGTAGATTACTTTCTGTAATAAAGTCCCTTTTAAAATAAAGTCCCTGTTCTATGCGGCTCAATTTTTTACATTTACTCTTTGTGTGTGACAGTTTATGTCCTTCTCACCTGGTGCAACGTTCACAGCTGACCCCGTGTAAGTTTAGGCATTATTTGATACGGCTGCTTCAATGTTTAGCGAGTGCAGTTGGATTCCAGACTTGGAGATGCTCTCTGTAAAACAAAAAACAAATAGCTGTGTTTGCATACCAGATGAAAGACTATTCTAAAATACCCGACCAGTAGTCCAGTGGTCTACTTTTTGTTAATACTGGATATTCCATTTTGAGTCTGAAAAGGCAGATAAACCCCGGGATTAATGAGAATTTTTCTATGTGCAACACAAATCTTCTCAGCTTTACATAATATTTTGCTTCTTATACTGGGGAGATAGGTTTACTTGCTATGAAAAGCCATCTGCAGGAACTCAGTTTACCTAAAGGTATGTTTAGGGCAAAATATATTAGGAAAATACTTCAGATCAATCTACAATATTCCTTGAAAGAGATTTTTCAAGATAATTTGATAATTGCACATTTTCTAATTGCATAATCAGGTGATAAGTTAAAAAATTATAAACACATTATTTGTTCCTAAATGTAAACTATTTGTAACACAAATCTATCCGGCTGGTATACACATACAGAAAGGACACATGGCTAAAAGCCATTTCAAACATATGTATTCTGCCTTTTTCCTTTCTTTCTTTCTTTTTCAGAGCTCCAAATGACCTCTGAAATAAGATTTGCCTCTCTATGATGTAGTTTCTTGGCAAGCACAGTGACCACGCAGTACATCCTCTGTGTCAGAAACTTTGGAAAGTGACAAAACTGGCTCCTAACATCAACTGGAAACTCATATTGTGGAGAAAAACTCCTCCTTTCTGAATGGGATCTCCTTTCTAGCACCCATACACTGCCAGACAGCTCACGTCCTACACAAATTATAACCACCTCAAGCTACTCTAAAGTTATGTACAGGTGCCAGGAACAAACAATTTAGAACCACCCAGTTAATGAGAGGTTAAGACAGCTCTCAGTATCTTTCCTGTTGTTACTTGAAGGATCAGCAGGTGGCCAGCATCTAATTCACATCTTCATATTTGCATTACTATTCTTTTCCAATCTGAGAAACATGCAAAAATATAAAAAGATAGATCTTTGTATTGTAGTATCATGTGAGGTTTGAACATTACCGTGCCAAGAGAATTCGCATTATGTGCATAATTTATTATGTTGTAGGTACCTACATTTAGACAAACACATCCTTCTAGGAAAAAGCAATTTAGACGGAAAACACTCAGTTGTTTTTCTTTTTTGGGACAGCCCAATGCCATAAGATCAAAAATTCATAAGAGAATTGGCCTATTCTTTGAAATTGGTCTTCTTAGTGTTGGGAGATTTGCACTGCAAATCTGAGGTAAAATCAAACTGATACAATAATGACATGGTAATTGTTCCTCGGAGAGCTAACCAGATTAATTAGAATACAGTTAAACAAAATGCACTTGATTAATCTCTGATTATGTCTTCACTGAAGTCACACTATAAAATATTCTTCAGATGATACCAGATCAAAAATACAGATCAAAGACCATTGAAGAATAATCTTCCTCTAAGCATACATAATTTAACAAGAGTGAAGCATGTTCTTGTAATCATACGACGGGACACAGAAGAAACCTAGGCATGCCAGGATGGCACATCACAGCCGATTGTAATAAATTGAGACCACAGACCCCCCCACACGGTTTGACACTTACATCTAACATAAATCTTAATAAACAATATTATATTCCATAGTTTCTCACATGATGATGCACCAATGTGATTTTAAGACAGGTCTGGATTTGAAGGAGGATTCTCCAAGGAACACCACCTTGGTGATTCTCAGTTATTTTCAAATGGTTACTCATAAATTGACGTGATTATTGCTCAGTCTCTTGTCTCTGTCAATCTTTTTCTAAGAACACAGAGGGAAGGTCAGCAGAGATGACTTCATTAAAAGGTCATTGTTAGGAGTTAGGGCATTGAGTCAGTTCTGGTCACTACAGAACGTGCTGGCTTTCTGACTGCATCTTCCCCAAACCACACGCTGCATCATCGGTCAGTACTAAGGGTGGCAAAGGTGGGAGGTGGTAGAGGCAGGATGAGCACAGGTACGGCTGGGTTAGCAAAGACATGGAAAAGGTAGCTACAAAACGAGTGGTGATGGAGGGAAATGAGGTTTCTTTCTTTTCATAAACTCCTGGGTTGGCTCTTAGACACCATATATTTTTTACATTCATAGCCTGACTAGTTATAATCTCAAGACACAGTCAGGAATGTAACACGCTGGTACCAAAGTGCTGGAGTCCAATTTCATTATTAATAACTGTTCTGCAGAGACAAAGCCTCAGTTGTGCTTTAAGAAACTGATTCACAAAGAAACCTTTTGGGGCCACAAAATTTTAAAACTCATTCTGCCAAAATTTTTCTCAGGGACACTAAAATTGTTCCTCAAAGGAAGTGACACCACAACTAATCAGCAAACTATTGATAGATCTGTAAAATACCTTTTAATTTTGAGACAAATGACTCCGTGTCATTATGTAATAGTAACTTTTTGAAACTTTTGGTTGTTTCAAGGGTTTCTCTTGCAATTGCTTTGCAATTTTGTTAAAATTCTCTTACTTCCTCCAATCAGTGCACAACATCCTTAGAAGGAGCTGAATGTACAACTAGATAAGTGAGTCAGAATAACAGATTCATAGTCCTGCATCCTGAATTTTCACCTCTCTTGTAACAGCTATTAGTTAAAGTTCTGTTGGGTTTAGGTATCTCTTTCTGGATTTTATACTCTTATTACGTAAAAAGCTGTAGTTCAGCAAAAAGTATTGGAGCACAGTTGCCAGTATAATCCTATTCCTGTCATATCACCTAAGTGATCACAATCATTATGTTCAGCCAGGGCAATTTCAAAGACAGAGAATAAAAAACATGAAGGATTTTGTGACTGAAATGTACAACACATTCTTTAGACACAAAAAGGAAGCAGTGTTAAAATACGCTTGAAAATTAAACCAAAAGTAGGGAATTCTACTTCAGTTAATTCAAAACATTCAGATGTAAACACAGGGTTATAAAAAAGAACTCAACCTAAAAACTTGTTGCAAATATAAGATATTTTCAACACGGCAATGTA
Organism: Dromococcyx pavoninus; assembly: GCA_033558185.1. Classification (NCBI taxonomy): domain Eukaryota; kingdom Metazoa; phylum Chordata; class Aves; order Cuculiformes; family Neomorphidae; genus Dromococcyx; species Dromococcyx pavoninus. The sequence goes on from JAUMJL010000567.1 coordinate 2,030,611, forward strand.
AAATACTTTACCTGCTGATCATTTCCTTAAAGACTAAACACAGAAGCTAAAATCTATGAGAAACCATCTGTCAATTCTAGTCAACCAAGCTAAAATTGAACATGCTGATAGAATTTGTTTCCCAGTCATTTCTACTTTTTATGTATTTTAATAGTATTCTTGTTTCTTTACTAAAGAATTCCTTCTGAAATGACAGCATCAATTTGAAATGCATTAATGTTGAAACAGGGAGGTGTGATATTGGCATGGGTGTACTTTTATAATATCCTGTTCTCTTAAAACAGCTGTGCTGTGACTCCAGCCAAAATCAGTAAAAGCACTAGCTAAAAAGATGCTATTTCTTTCTTTTTTCTCTATGTAGTCTTCTAAAACATTGCCAAACTGCATTACTTTTTAAAGTGTAAATAGCCGTGTCAAGAAAATGTGGGGTTTGTACATCCAGAAGGCAGCGTGGAGGGATTGCTGTACCTACAACAGCTATGCCTGTATGGAATACCATCAGGACTAATTAACCCTGACTAATTTATCCCACCCATATTGCTGTGACATTGCTACTGCATTTATGCAACAGATGTGGCTGTGGTGACTCAGACTTGTGCCACTTTCAGTCTTCCCGAGAACCCAATCTATCTATAATAGAATGGAGACACATCCCTGAGAAATCTCCTGGAGATAAAATGCACGGCAGCCCATAAAGAAATAAAACAAGTTCTCTTTTCTGATATCCACAAATCTCTGAGCAACTTAGTTTATACACTAAATCTCCCATCATGGCTTTTGATTTTTCTCAACAAGTATCATGGAAAATCATGAGAGCTCTGTCAACATGCAGAGGAATCCCCACAACCCCTGACATTATTTCCCAATCATTAAGAGTGAGTACAAACTACAAGTAGGATCAGGGCAGTGGATACTCCAGTCAGTGCTTCTAGTTAAGTGCAGAGGTACTGTTTTATGGATCAAGCTATAGCATATCTATCTGTTTCTTTCAATAGCCCTTTCCTCTTTTCAGTTAAAATGAGCCAATTAGCTTAAACAGTTTAGATAGCGGCTTTTTATTTTTTTCCAATATTCTGGAAGACTGGAAAGAACAAGTACTATTCTGAGCAAATTTTCCCCACAAGTTAAAGTTGAATCCTAAATGTCACCAGCAGTACCAAGTGAGCTTTGAGAAGAAAAAAACACTGGATATTTTGTAAATAAACAACTTCTCTATTCCCTGGCAATTGTTGATCTCTCTGCCCTTCCATAAAATTTCTGTAGTCTAATGACCTGCATCACAGAAAAGCCATAGAAGTGGTAGATTTTTTTTGCAATTCTGAAGAGTCACTGTCAACAAGCAATACTTTATCAGATGTGAGTTCCCAATAATCTTTTATAGTTAAGTTTTACCTGAATAAAGACAGAGACATACTCTGATAGCCACAGTATTTACTGTAAACAAAATATCTTGGGCTATGTTCAAACAAAGCACATCTACAGAATTTTCATGGCATCATTCCCTTTGCTGGCATGTTCAACACAAATTTAGGAATGACTTTTTGCAGCTCACCAGTTTGTATAACACATAGGTCACGGTGCTCGTTATAAAGCACCCTGGAAAGAAGCTTGAAATCCCAGAAGCGAGTTTACAAATGTATGTAACTCTGATGACTACACTCAAACATGAGAAGCTATAGTGAAAGCTGGTAATTAGTTTGGCAACAGCATCCACCTACAGCACCTGATAATGAGTTGGCAGTTATTACTGGCCAAAATCCACTGCTAAACCCAACTGTCATCATCAAACTGGTAAGGCACTGGCCTGCAAAAATTCCAATAGCAGAGTCCGAAAGGTGAGAGCAACCTAGTTTGAACATAAATAAGCCAATCTGGCCTCTTTTTGTCATGCTAAGATCCACGAAATCTGACTTTACTGAAAAATAACTTTGCTTCCAATGCTGATAAATCCCTTGACAAATATTCCCACCAAGTCTTGATAATGAGAACGTTGTCCAATACAGTGGAGCCTCACAGACACATCTGCATACAGACATGATGTTAATTCGTACCAAGTCCTGCAGCTGAGACACAAAAACCCGCTACAGCGTTACAGGCTTGGGGAAGAGTGGCTGGAGAGCTGCCTGGCAGAGAAGGGCCTGGGGGTGTTGGTTGACAGCGGCTGAACATGAGCCAGCAGTGGCATCTTGGCCTGTGTCAGACACAGCGTGGGCAGCAGGAGCAGGTCAGGGATTGTGTCCCTGTGCTCAGCACTGGGGAGGCCACACCTCACTGTGCCCAGTTTTAGGCCTCTCACTCCAAGAAGGACATTGAGGGGCTGGAGCGCATCCAGAGAAGGGAATGGAGCTGCAGAACAAGTCCTGTGAGGAGTGGCTGAGGGACCTGGGGTTGTTCAGCCTGGAGGAGGCTGAGGGGAGACCTCATCACTGTCTACAACTGCCTGAAAGGAGGCTGTGGTGAGGTGGGGGTTGGTCTCTTCTCACAAGTAAGCCATAGGACGAGAGGAAATGGCCCCAAATTGTGCCAGGGGAGGTTCAGACTGGACATCAGGAAAAATTTCTTCACTGAAAGGATTCTCAGACCCTGGAAGAGGCTGCCCAGGGAGGTGGTGGAGTCGCCATCCCTGGAAGTGTTTAAAAAGCAGGCAGATGAGTTTCTTAGGGACATGGTTTAGCAAGGAGGCAGGTACGGTTGGACTCGATGATCTCAGAGGTCTTTTCCAGCCAGATGATTCTATTCTGCCATTCTCGCTTTCACCCTCATCTCTGCACACGCTGCCCGAGCACCTGCTGCTCCACTCGGTACCCTGCCTCCTCCTCTCCCCACAAACCGTTGTGCTTGGGGCCAAAGCCCAGCAGAGAGAAGTGGTTTGGGTTAAAGGCTGGACCGACCCAAACACGACTGGGGCGGTGGCGCTTTCCCCTCGGTCCTTACCGAGTGCTCCCCTCGCACCACGGGGAACCCCTCCACGCCGCCGCCGCGGAACCCCTTTAAAGTGGCGCGGGGCACGGCAGTGTCTCCGCCCCCTAGGGCAGCGAACAGAAAGCTGCGGGCACCGAAGGATAAGACTTTACGCTGAGCTCACAGCGGCCACAGGCAAGGACACCACCGCCCCCCCGACCCGGGCCGGGTCGGGCCGGGCCAAACGCGCCACCCAAAATGGCGGCGACCGCCGCAGGGGCACCGCTCCCCGCCCCCCCCCCTTTGCGTCACGTCCTCGCACAAGCTCCCGTCCC